>OMNV01009051.1:79079-104675 GCA_900303265.1 Brotula barbata
GAGTGGATGGAACAATATGTGCTCTCAACTGCTCCATTCAATAAGCAGTATATCACACACACACACACACACACACACACACACAGACACATGCAAAGGCAGGCATGCAGAGACAGACCCACATCCATAGAAAAGTGAACAAAACACAATTCAAACATTATGTAAGCAGACACACAATCGACAGAAAACATACAAACAAACGCAAATCACAATACATACACGCACAAACAATACGATTTCTATGACACGTACCCATGCACCCAGACACCTAACATGGCCTTTGCCAACAATATGCTCACCTATTATATCTGCATTCATTTAGCACCATGTTTCATTGTTTTTGTTCTTGTTAAAAAGGAAAAGAATGAATGAGCCACAACAGTGACTCACACGGCCGTTCTCTGTTTTCACACTCTGAGAACTACATTTTCATTCTATAACAAACAAAAGTGCACCGGTTGCCCTTTCCATAGATGAATAAGACAAGGAGCTGAACTGTGGATCGTGTTTTGAGTTGCTTCCACTTTTTCTAAGCAAAAACAATTCCAATGCATCTGTACCTTTGGTTGTATCTGCTATCTACGGCTGCCTTTGAACAGAATACATGTGAAAGGAGTTCAGGATATTTCAAAATAAATATTTCTGTCGGTTGCTACAACCGGATTTTTAGTATATTTGTTTTTGTTGTCACAGTGGTTCATAATGGAACTCTGTGCAACATCAATCAATAGAATTAATTTCTAGAAATGAGTATACTCACCCAAACAAGGCAAAAACTCCAGCTAGGTTGCAAAAATGCACATTTGTGTTGTTTTATATCTTGTATGCCATCCACAGTGCGTTAGAAAGGCATCCTGCTGGACTGACTGTGTGGTCCACTTCCTGTCTCTGCCAACTGCTCTCTACTGAGTTGGACTGGGTGTAACTGCCATGTGCCTCCTTTGACATACAGTCGCAGAAGCCAAATGTTAGGTAAAGTGAAAATTCTAATTCTATTCTGCCCTTTGGTGGTCTGGCTGTGTGTGATAGCGCTGTGATTGATTGTGAATACTGGGACAGACTCCAGATATTTGCCGAACTACAAAGGCTAAGGAGTGGATACGAGGAGGTTATCCAACGATGCTCCTGTGTTTTGACCTGAAGATTAAGGTTGAACAGCATCACGTGGTTTTATTACCGCTTGTTGGTGACGATGGGCACCCTCCAGCCTTTGACCTGGCTCAGCTCAGTATCTGACACGTCGATCTGCAGCGGAAGCTTGGGCACCCAGACGGTGAGCCGGAGCTGAGCAGAGAGGTGCAGGTAGGTGAAGTTCACAGCCAAAGCCTGACGGCCACGCATCTCCTTACCGTTCACCAAAACCTGGTCACAGTTTGGAGAGACCTGAGCGGACACAAAGAGCAAGGGGCGAAAGAAAAGAATCAGTCATTGAGGTGATTCTCAGTTAGGACTTGACATTTATCTCAACCACAAAAACAAAACAAAACAAAAGTAACCTGAACTGATGGATACCCACATGCAGCTGTTGTTGTGCATTCCTCAAACAGACCAAACAAAGTTTTCATCTGACATTTCTCCAAGCAAACATGGTATTTTCTAACCGATTGTTTGATTGTTTTTTCATATTCTAAAACACTATTTAACATGCCATATAAAGAAATCTTAATATTCTACCAGGCCCCTAACACATCAGTGGGGTTTTCAGTGCTGAGGGGCCTCTTGTCACTTCCACCAAGTCATTCATTTGTGAAAAATACCCCCGAGACAGTCATCTGATTTGATATTGTCAAAATCTTCATTCCATATTTTCAGATTAGACTTCCATATGCTGAGATTTGGCTTCCATATTCTTGCAGATTCTTTCCTGAACAGCTTGCCATTCAATAAGCTCACCTGATCTCATAAGACTTGACATTTTATTGATGAGTTAACAAATCAAGTCAAGTCATATTTATAAAAAAAAACAAATAAACACACTTAAAACTTAAGAAATTGAAGATAAAGCACTGCGCATATAGTGCAGAAAATTAAAAAGAATCCATGTGTATTCATAAAAATAAAACAGAAAAGCTGTAAATGTGAAATAAATACAGAATTAAAAGTGAGGAAGTAGTATATATAGGCTGGAAAAAAGGAGTTTTAAAAGACTTTGATAATTGATTGTTCAAAATCATCCCATATCAAAATGTTGCTGTGAGTGCAGAGGGACCTATCATAATTCTGCATAACACTTATCTTTAAGCATTTTCTGTGTTTTATGAACATATAAGATTACGATTAGAATAAGAAAATGAGATCAGTTTATGATGGCGGACAGTATTTGTTCAAAATATATATACATCAATTTCACAAAATACAGCAATGTCAAATAACCTTAAACCAAAACCAAAACAATATGACTCATCCCCACAGCGACATATTTCATGAACCCATGACTGTCTCCTTTCATAACGGGGAGAAAATGTCTGATTTTCAGACATTTGAATTGAACTTTACAAACACAGCCAGACAGTAAAATGTTTTGGTTGTATTTCAGAAAGCACACATCACCATTTTACAAACAACGATTTACAGGCATAACAATGAGAACGCCAGGATTTAGTCACTTTCATTTTCAGCCTCCTCTCTCCACTCATTGTGTGACTGATCGAGCTGACAGATTTTGGCAACAATGGACTCGTGCAAAGAGACAAATAACTTTCACTTCATGTGCCAGTAAAAGTACTCACAGAAATGTTTGAAATCACCTGAATATGTCTTTAGATAATCCCAAAAAGGATGAATTATTTACACAATAATGTCTCACACAATGCACTTTTTAAATTGTATATTGCAACTATAAGAAGAATGGCTGTGACAGCATAAGAACGCAGTTCAAAAAAGCTCTGAAAGTCCGATAACGTGTGTGTGATCAAACGCCACCGCAAAATATAAAACAACACTCTTTAAATTCACCAATGTCAATTTTATTAAAAGAATAAAATTCCTTTACCTTACATTCACTCCCTCTGTTTCACCTTTTCTCACTCCCCATCTATTTCCTGTCCCGCCCCCTCATTATTTCTGCTTCTTTTTCATTTCACACCGTTTTACTTTAGTTATATCCAACCATGGCATTTATATAACTTCTCCTCCCCCTCTTTCTTTACCCTGAACATGTCCTCCTTACTCCCCTCCCCCTTGTCTTGGTTTTATTTCCTTTTTTATCTTTTGGCCTTCTTTCATCTCTCCACGCTACACCTATCCTGTGCACCTCATTCTCTTTCCCCACCTTCCTATTTCAATCCCTCAACCTTTCATTTATCATGCGTGTCTATCTGTCTCTCTCATCCTCTCTCTCTCTTTCTGCCTGTCTATTGTCCCTGATTGACCTCTTCCTATCCTGCTTCACCCACCCCCCTTGTTTGCATAAGCATTTTTATCCCTAATCCATAGGATAGATTGTTTGTTTACTCATTTTGTGTGGAATTTGTGGTAAATCCTGCCATCATGTAAACATTTCTTATTCACATCCACCTGTCTTCACTTTCACAGAAGTAATTTGAATTAGTACCTGCAACTTTTTGTGTTTCCTTGCATAGCTCACAACTCTGAATCACTTCTGCAAAATATCCGAGACTTAGTCACAGCTAATTTGTTCTAAAAAAAAAAAAAACCCGCAGACAACAGACCCCGCTGCTCTGCGATTATTAGCTCGTATTAGCTTTGAGGTGCAAATGGTGATGAAACACTGCTTGTAAACACTAACATTTGGTTCTCTCAGTGGCAAACTTTTGATCAATTTCTGAACTTTTCCCCAAATAGAACATTTTAACTTCTTTTTCTATCTTTTAACTGGTGTTCTCCACAGTTATATTTACAGAGACAATTAAATGAATGTTTTTCTATCTCAATATTTTTTTTCTTTCTGAGATCTGCAGATGCATCATCGTAAACGTTCACACGCGGCTCAAAAATGGTGCGTGATTACATGTTGGCGCAGGTTGATGCTAATCCCTTGTGATTTGATGAAAGCAATTAAAAACAGTCAATTACACCGCAATTATATAACACGTTTCAATAATGCCTCTGAAACATTTATCTGTTTTATTGTGTCTTCACGGTGATGCGAGCACGTAACATGACAGCATCTCAAGACGTACGTGACAAAATATTGTGAAAAGAGGCATGGAAACACACCCGAGCATCCGCACACTTTCCTTATGAAACCGTCTGATCTACTTCCTGCTTCTGTAACGTCTACTTTCCCACTTTTATTCCTTTTTCCTAACATAAAAGGAAAGGTTGCCAACCCTTCTCCTCTCTGTGCTTCGTCTTTTTTCCTCTCTGGCTTTAACGCTCTTTATATCTTCCTCACCACTCCCCATTTCCCTCTGTTGACCCCCCTCCTCTTCTCTTTGTCTCCTCCGCACCCCCCACCTCCATCCCACAGTCTCTCTCTTCATCTTCCTCTCGTTCTGAAACCTGATTTACCGCTTGTTAACATCAAAGGGATGTAGGCTGTTGGCGCCTGGAACTATTTTCCCAAATCATTTTTACATTCCAGGTGTAAATCAGTGTGAAAACTGCACTCGGTTAGTACAACAGAGTGTCGTTTCCAATGAAAGTAAGACAGGAGAAACCATGGGAATGCACAATGAGCTAGCAGCGTAGACGTACAAGTCATTGTGTTACCACAGGATTGCCAAATTGCCGCCGCTCTGTGCCTGCATGTCTGAGAGGGAAATCGAGTCTCAGCCAATTTCTTCTGCAATCAGTAAATTTGAGCTTTGTAACTTCACTTCAGAGACAAGCTGAAGTTTTGACTTTACGAAATAGAATTTGGCCGCGCAGAAGGATGAAGTCATGCAGGAGACACGATTACATCCGTATGTAATGTGAGTACGTTTCCTGCGTATGAATATGTTTTTTTTTTTTCTACATTTTCATTAGAGAAAATGAGATCCGTTATTTCCCAGTACTCCACTAGTTAGCGTGGTACACTTCAGCTATAGGCAGAGATGTACACACACTGATTTATATTTTGAAGACACAGAAATACTTGTGGGGCAACCATAAAATGAAAACTTCAAAAATAAATTATGCAAAGTTTGTTTTTAACCAGAAATTTTGCCCGTTTCTATCACTGTTTCACGTTTATTCAATAATTTTGTGCCGAGTTGTCTGGAATGCACCATTAGCTGATTAGCTGGCTAGCTAGCTTGCAATATTGTCCTGTAATGTCACAATTAACACTTTGAATGCAAATGAAATGATAATTGTCAATTAGATTCACATTGTTTTGCAGACTGTGGCATAAACCGCATCATCCTTCCTACTTTAATCTAAACGCCCTCTCTGACACCGAGGTTCACTGTTAGCAGTGAAAAGTATTTCAACTGTCCATACCCACCTATGGATAATTTCGTCTGCTATGGATTTCTTCTCTTTTAAACTGACAAAATGTCAGAAGTGTATTTGGAAATATCTGTTGATTTTTTTTCTTCACAGCTTTCCAGTGTCTTTTTTTAGTTTAATTGTCCCCGTCCTCTTTGTTAACCTCATTGTTTCTCTTCCTCTTCTTTTATGTCCCAATTAAACTTTGCTATAGTCCCTCACTGCTGTTAGAGTGCCTTGTATAGATACTGTGCAGATGGTCTGTGTGTGTGTGTGTGTGTGTGTGTGTGTGTTCATTCTGTTTCATACCCCTTTCTTAAAAATCATGCATAATCACATTCACAGTAAAAGCCCGACTATAGCTCCTTCCTACCAGACTCCACCTTTCCACACATCTCAGTCCTCTGCTGTGTCTATAAAGGACGGACAACATAACAGAGTTGTGACCTCACTGTGAAGGACATTTGTAATTATGAGCCGTCTTCTTTGCGAACGTACAAACATTCATCTGTTAAATCTTGCGTGTTAAACTTCTGTAATAACAGCCAGACCATGTTGGAGTCCAGGTTGGTGTTCGTGTCTGTGCTCTATCGTGGAAATACATAACAGCGTGTGGTGGCAGCGGTCCAGGATATGCAGATGTTGTCGTGTTCTTGTAACGTACCCTCTATGTGCTGCTTCGTTTCTTCTTTATGTGGCCGTAAGTAAATTATTAAAATGTGTTTGTGCGTGTGTGTCCAACCCTCTCGTACAACATGGCATAACGCTGTGGAAGTTGCCAAGATAGACTCACACAATCTGCCAGAAAAAGATGGTACAATGGAGATACACACACACACACATTTTATATCTTTATTTATATCCATGTGTAAAAAAAGGGACATAAATATTACTGGATGAACGTGTGCTGGTTTCCAAAGCTGGCAAGGATTCGAGAAGCGACGTTTCCTCCCCTCGTGCAAACTGTCCATTATCGCTGACAGTGAACGGTATTTATATGATTTTCAGCCTTTAACTGCTGGTCTACAAACATGACGACAACTAGCGAGTATTAGCACCGGCGTCCTACCTATACCTAATGTTCTGTAATGACTTGGATCAGCTGACATCATTTGTTCACCCGACTGCATGAATGTTGGCAGTTGTGACGGGTGACTGCGGCAGTTTGTTTACGTCTGCGTTGTTAGCATCGCCATTATACTATTCATGCCTGAACAATAGGACACAGAGACACACAACGCACAAACACACACACACACACACAGCTGGGAATATTGCAGCGTGAGTGCCAATTAAGAGGAAAATGGAAAATTAGAGCGCATGTAAACTGATATTGTCGACTGTCTCTGGGTAAACAGTTGCCATTTGGTTATATTATTTTAAAGTAAAAGCGATTTAACCGGTTATCTTATAATGTAAAGTGATACTATCTGAGAAAAAACACATGCCAGTAATGTTGTCAATATAACAAAGGATTGGATCACACTACAGCCAAGTCATTAAAACGGCTGTTCCTGGTGAAGATCCTCTAGCAGGCTGGAAACGATCCATTTCATTTTGCCTGCAGTTAGTTTGAAATAACTAGCAGAATGGGATCTTTTCAATAAGCACAAAAAGCACTAAGGCTAACCTCGAGGAGAGCGACGCCTACGGAAACCGAACCGAGATGTTTCCGATGGAAAAACGGAGAAAGATACGCGCGCTGGCTCTTTGTCTCATCGACATGTGAACTCTGGGAGAAATATGACAGCAGTGAGCACTAAGCCCCAAAGATGCTGCCATAATACCTCTCTCCCCCTTTAATAAGCTCCCGTTTTATTATCTCCTCTCCTCAAGTGAAAGGAGAAAATTCCTCTCCTATTTCTGTCTATTATTACATCTTTTGCTATCATTTTACGGGTATTGTTATTATTATGTTTCTCTGGAATATACATGAATCCATTTGCACACCAATTAGCGATGGGATTACTTCCCAGGTTCAGATGTTAAGGCCCACTCCTAGCTTTAACCTGCTTTGAAGGATGTTTGTTACACTGCATCAAACACTATGGCTTCTTATTATTTTAACCATACAATACCCTTACTGCCTAGATACTTTCTGTGTTATTATTATTATTATACCTGACTAGAATCACCCCGGGGCGATATGTGATCTGGAATCATTGCAGAGTTCATCTGGGTTCTTCATCCTGTGCCGATACGCCACGTCTGTTAGTTGTAAAGTCAAAATTAAATAAATAATTTTTTTTTGATAACAGAGAGGTCTCCTTTTTGTCGTTTGTTAAAATGTGCTCATTATTCTGCACCTTTCTTCTGCATTCTCCCATTTCCCCATAACTGTGGAGGCCATGGTGGAAAGTTCCGATGCTTGTCAACACTCGGCAGCAATGACACTCATTTGGTGAAGTAGCAGACATCATTGAAGGACACTTTTATGAAATACACCACATGCTTGTTTTGATGATTAAAATGCAATTGATCTGATCCATCCATGAATTGTTCTCGGTGGCAGCATGCAGAGGAGAGCTGCTCTTCTCTCCCTTTATTAGGCCTCCTGGGGAACGGCATTCCCTGACTGGTGCTCAAGTTCAATTTGGTCCCCCCCTAGGGTTTTCTCAGTCCGTTGATGCAGGACTACCCCACCAGAGAGACATCTTCATCAGATGTCCAAACTTCCTGACTTATTTTAAATGCAAAGCAGCGGCAGCAGCAGCAGCAGCAGCTGTACTTTTCCTTATGGGATCGTGTAGCCTCATTTCAGCACAATCCTTCACAATCCTCTTGGTCATTAGCCAAAAGACTGTAGATCACTGGAATACAGATCCTCCGGTAAATCCCCCTCATCACCTGATTCAGATTCGGCCATCTAGGCCATCAGCTGGCTGACCTACCTGAATTTCACCCTAATTCAGCTCGTATACGCCCAACATCCTCTAACTACACGGCATCCTGAACGTACCCGACTGCATATTGCCAAAACATCAGTTGTCCCTTGAAATTGTGTCCTTGAAAATGTATAAATCAAACAGGTGACACAGCACAACCTTGACACACAGCATCACGCATTGATTTAGTGCTGAGCGTGCACACGCAGCTCCGGCTTCAATTACACAGGTACTTATGGCGTTCTACGGTGACCGCTGCACGCCACGCTCACAAAGCACATGTGGACTTGAAGAGCAAACACTCATGACCCTGCTAGAGCCATCGCACAGGTAATAGGACAATGAGTGTTGCACAACCAAAACAGGGTGTACACGTTCCCCTCTTTGAAATTGGACACTTTCATTTGAGTTGCTGTACTTTGTTCCGGACGCGCCACAGCGTCTACATGAGCAGGTGCAGACGTGGGGACCGCCAATTTATGAGGTTTTAGGGCCGGAGTCTATCTGAGACAAACACATCCATGCTCACTTTCACAGAGGACGCCTTCGTCTCACGTGTCGCTAAGGGAACCAGATATGTTCGCATGGCAAGAACGCTCACTTACTCTTATTTAACTGAGAGGACATAAAAGGGAAATTGTGATTGAATAAGTTACAACACAATTACCACTTCTCAGGTCCTTCAGCGTGCATCCATCAGCAGTCCTGCAGTCTGTCAGGAACCTAAAAGTCTCCTGCCTGATTGGGCCATCAGTCCATGACACACACGAGCACCCAAAACCAATCCCACTGCCACACACACCTACACACGCACATATATATTTCAGGAAGTTCTAACCTCACTATTCACTTAACCTGCAAGTGTACAAAATCCACGTCTTCATCATCGTCTTCCCCCTCCATTCTCTCAGTACTTTGTAAGATAACCTCCACTACTCTGTCTGGGTGATATGCTGCAGTAATGTCAACAGATCATGGCTGGCTTTATACCCTTAAAAGATGACTTCTTAACGCAAACTTGAGAGCAACAAATTAGCGTTCTTTGTGCATGTGCAGCCGCTGCATTGATGTGAGGACAAGTCTGTTTGTCACCAAAATCTGGGAGACGCTGATGAAATTTTACATCACTTAAACACTAATAACTCTGCAGAGGCTGAATGAAAAAAAATAGTCTTAAGTTGGATAAGCTTCTGCCTTTGTCATTTCAGAATTAATCTCCCAGATAAAACACCTGATTGCGCTGGTGAGACACAAAATGGAATTTATGCAACCACGTCCCCCATTGCAAGACTCCAGTCTCCTATTAGTCAAATGTGAAGTTTCTCTACTGAGACATCATTATATAATAAAAAAGTATTCAGTACGCCTCCAAAAACACTGACAGAGACATATACACATAGATGGACGTGCTCACACAGACAAATACGCAAACACGGACACTCACACACACACAGTTAGAACAAACGTATTGGTGTTGTTGCAAGTAAAGAGCTGAGTTGGAGGTTTGAGGACACTGAAGAATGGATTTAATCTCGGTTTCAGAGAAGAAAGGAAAGAGTGTGAGCGAACAGGACTCACAGGACGGAGAACAAGAGGTAAAGAAAAGTGAGGCTAAACATTGAGATGAAAAAGAAAGTGAGGGAAGAACAGAAAGGGAAAGTGGATTTCTCAGCAGTTACAAATTGTTGAAAAAGCAACGGGCAAAGAAAAGTGTCTTCACCTTCATCGAAGACCACAAACAAAAACGCCAACCAACTGCTGAGTACTTTTACCAAATTGTTAGAAATGACATATTGTTACATTTATGTGTTTTAAAACCAAATATAGACACACAAACACTTGCTGGCATGTCTGGTTTGGTGATTGGTTTTCTGATATTTTGTGAGTTTGGTGGAGAGGTGGTTCATGTCCTGTGGAAGTTTTAAAATGAACCCCTCCAAAAGCTCTACTGATGATAGATGATCATTGGGTGTAACGTGTTTGTTCTGTGTTTGCTTTAATTGCCTTAAAAATCTTTCAAACCAAAATAATTATATGTTTATACATTTGCAGAACACTAGTGCATCATCAGCAAAAGGAGTCTAACAATCCCACATTTTGAAAAGTAGGATTCCTCCAGGTGTTCCTGTCTCCTCCCACCGCCACAGACTTGTACCTTAGGTGAATTGGAATCTTGAAATTGACCATAGGTATGAATGGAAATGTAACTGAGTGGTTGTCTCTGCATGTTAGCCAGTGATAGACCTGTGGCCTCCTGTCCAGGGTGTACCGGGTGTCTTTCGCCCATGACTGCTTGGATAGGCTCCCCACAATAAGCACAATTTATAGATAAACCTCTTGAAGAATAATAAAGTGTTTTTTGCTTGAATCCCATGATTTTCTTACCTTCTGACCACCGGTCCGTGGGATTTGTATGCAGTGCAGTGTAAATTAAGGCGTTCTCTCCTTTGGTGAGTCGGAGTTATTTCAGGAGTCAGTGCTTCTTTATTTCAATGCGTTGTCACTTCTGGCTTCAATGCAATTAAAGTTTGCTCGGAGTCTCTTTATTAAGAAAGTTTGAGTAATGAGACATTCATTAGGATATCACACAAAAACACTGAATGTGCATTTTCTTTGGCTTTTCTTTTCTGTGACTGCCACCCTGCTTTTAGGCGTGCACACATTCTTCTGTTTAACATTATTAAAATTCTCTGCATTGCCAAGGAGGGGTGAATTTAGGACAAATTCAAAGACGGGGTCTTCTGCAGCAGGTACAACAGGCTCTCAGTTTAAGTCTGGGAAATTTGTATTCATCCCCCACCCGATATATAGTTATCCAGATGATGAAAAACAATCATGCGCCAAAAAAGTATTACATCCCACCAAGTTGGTTCATTCCGGCTCTGTTGTGCTGCAGATCAACTAATGCTCAGACTCTAACGCCAGCCTTCAGCTTCATTATACCCCTCTTCCTCTCAATTTCCCTTCCCACCACCCAAAAATCTTCTCAGGGGTCCCACAACTCAACCACCCACTCTCCCATATTTACTGGCGATTTCCCCAGGCGGACCCATTTATTTAAATCCATATTCATCCACCTCCAAGCAAAGTGATCTGTCTGAATTTACAGATACTTCCCTCTCTGTCTTCTTTCAATTTCTTATTCTGTCTCCAATTTTCTCTATTAGTCTGTCTCTGATGTATATTTTCTCACTGCAACTTTGTCCATCCATCTCCCTCACGCTCACATTTTGTCTTTTTCTCCGTTACTCTCCGCTCCCTCTCCTGTCTTTGTCTCTTGTTCTCTGCCACAGGCCATCCAATCCATCTGACTGTAGGAATCATATCATCCAATCAGAGCCCACTCAGCAGACAGGGGTGGGCCCTGAGGGACAGACTAACCAACTCGCTGATGGAATTAGACCTCCCACCTGTCCATCATTTAAGAAAACCCACACTAGGCCAATCGCCTCTGCACAGTCTCATATGGCAGTCATTTACCGCGAGTGTGAGATTTTGTTTTGTTTTAGGTGGGAACACACACACAAACACACACACAAACACATACATACATTACCACACTGAAGCTGCACGTATTGCCCTGATCTGAAAGTGTTGGAAAGTGCACACACAAGTCAACGTGGAACCATTTGGACTGTCATTTTACATTTTGAAACAGAGAAAGCAAAATGTACTCTAATGGCCGTACACGTTCCACTATGAACTGAAGAAGAACCACGTAATTGAGAGACAGAGAGAGAGAGAGGGCGACAAAGAGAGAGAGAGTGACAGAAATACTACACTGTAGCTGCCCAGTTATTGATTTTACCAGCCAGCATAAGGGGGAAAAAAAAATCAAAGTAAGGCATTTATATAACATAAATCCGGTCATGTGCTTATAGAGGTGACTGCTACATAAAGACAAAAGTGTCTTCTATCCACTAAAAATGCTTTCATCCGTGAACCTGGGTCAGGTTTTATGACCTATTCACACATTATCTCAGACCTATGACCGTACCATCCTTCTTAAAGTCAAAGACACGTAGAGAATACACACGCCCATCCTTCAGGTACGCCGTATCTCCTCCGATACTGGGTCAGCAAGCAACGCGACAGTGTAAAAATCAATTTCCGGATCGCGAGCAGTTTATCCTCTATCTTTCCATTTCCTCCACCGCTTTATCTCTATAGCTCTCTCTTCCTTCTTGCCTTCATTCTTGACCTCCATTTTTCATGTGCAGTCCTCCTAACTTTACCACTTTTCTTGCCATTGTATCTACCTTCTCGCCTCAGAGAGACAATAGGAAAGTAGTTAGAAAATGTTTTTTTTTTCACTTCAAAGACTTTTTTTGACTCCCCTGCCTTTGTCGGGGAGGTCTACAGGGCTTTAGGAAAAACGCAGGATGTTTTAGTGGAGAGTATGTATGTGTGTGTGTGTGTGTGTCAGCCAGAGAAGTGACTTTTTTCCAGGAACATTCTCAGGCACCTATGTGAATTACTATGCTTATTTGCATAGGGATATAAGTCAACACTGGCCCCAATATGTCTGTTTCTATGGCCCCTATTGCAGCCTAGGGTTGTGTGTACGTGTGTATGTGTAGACGGGCGGGTGACATGGAAATTACATTCAAATGAGAGACACCAAAACTCACACTTCATATATTTATTTGTCACCTGTAGCACCACAAAAACGTGTTTCTGTCTTGTATGTTATAGAGTGGTCCACAGAAATGCTGTTGGAATAAAATTATAGTATCTCCCAATTTGATCCTTTTGGGGGGGGTTTTCTTTCCCGTGCGCAATACACAAAGGCAAAATCGATTCAATTTTCTTTGGGCATTTCCACAACTGTAGTTGAATTTGTTTTGATTCAGTGGACAAAAATGAATGCACCAGAATGAAAGTAGTAAGAAGGGCACTTTGCTGGGATGGATAAAAACATGAAACAAAGACATAGTACTACTTGTTGTGTAAAAAGCTCGTATTGCTTTATTCTATGAGAAGATGTGCTCCTTAACGTGGCTGAGGAGGAGGCAGGAGGGCACATTAAGCAACATGTTAATCCTCAATATGTTAATGTGGAGACAAGGTGAGTAAGCTTGATGTTAAAACACATTCAAGGCATCCCATTGATTTGCTGGGGTAATCAAGTGTGCACTTTACTCAATGTTAACAACATACACTTCGCTCGCTCCAGTTCAATTATAGCTCAATAAATCGCCTTGCAGGTGGATCAGAACTAGTTTGGATCATGCCGTACAACATCTCCATGCAGCTGTTTTGGTCTGAACAAGAGAGCAATGGCCGTGATCAGATCTTTGAACAGACCGGTACCACGGAGGGCGATCAAAGCTGAATCCAACCAGACAAGAAACCACACCAAACAGAAAATGCCTGCTAACTAAGGTGTGAAATCTGAATCTACTTGACAACATTAAAATCCTGACAAGGCATTTTTTTCATTATCTAGGTGATGTGGAATCATGATTATAGAGCAGACAACTTTTCTATGCTCGAAAAGTGTCAGTTTTAAGAAGGGTCTTGCCATTATCAAACAAAAGGAAAGGACGGTAGCTTAAAATGAAAATTAATTATACAGGGTTTTTTTCACAGAAAATGTCCAAAGGCATAGATGAGTAAAATAACTGGAGAGAGAGAGAGAGAGTGAGTGTGTAAATGATGTGAAAATGGGCACTCAAGGTATTAAATGCACTCAAGGAGAGTGTTGAGAGTTTGGGTTTGATTTGAACATCTAATAACTTCACTGATGTGATTCCCCCCTTATATTCAACCCTCTCAGTTTGACAGTATCCCGTTTCATATCATGTGTCCAGCGAGGCTGAAGTGAATGTAAACATCAACAGTGACGCGGCAGAGCTCTGTGAGTGCGGTTCAACGGTCGTTCTAATGTTACTCGCCCTGCAGAAAGCCAACCGCTGGCTGTTAACAAGAGAACAGTGCAGTGGGAAATACAGCAATGCTGCAGGTTATTTGGGCTCTCTCTCTTTCTCTCCCTCTGCTCTATTTTTTCACTTCTCCACTTTTACAGGGGCTGAGTGCAAAAAGAGACACAGAAATCATGACAGAGGGAGCCAGAGAAGGACACGGCTGGAGAGCAAGGTAATTCAACCACTAGAAACAGCATCAATTGTTCAGGTAATTCATCAGGATGACCCATCCACGTCCCAGTAGAGGAAGTCTGTGCACTTTCAACCTGTAGGAGACCTCGGGGTGGACCCCGAACACGCTGGAGGGATTATATATACCAACTACTCTGAGAAGGTATCAGAGTGGCCCAGGAGGAGGTGCAGGATGACCTGGGAGAAGTACATCTGGGCCATTCTGCTGCCAGCTGGACAATGCAGAATGCTGTCCTAAAACATTCTCCTTCTTCTCTGCTTAATGCAGTAGTTTGATTTCTTTCAATTGTGCTTTAAATACTAATTATCGGTGGAAATTGCATCTAATTCCAAAAATTTTTTTTCACATCAAACGGTCAACTGAGCAAATTTTGCACTTTTTTTGCAGGAAAAGTTATTTGAATACAAGTGGCATAAAATCACACACAGACACACACACACACACTCAAGGTTCGTCTGAATGAGGGTAAGCAGCAGTCCTGTGTCCTGTCTGTGACATCTGAAGTGTCCATGTGTGCAAATGACGCTAATGCACAGTCAGGAAACAACATGGTTCCCTGGGGGGACGCAAAAAGGAGACACGACAACATCTGCCAAAATGTCAGTGTGTGTGTGTGTGTGTGTGTGTGTGTGTGTGTGAGAGAGAGAGAGAGACAGATACAGAGAGACAGGTTGAGTGCAGTGTGATGGTGTTTGGAGTAGAAAGCGGAGAGGTGGGGAGGAAGGGAGTGATACTGGGTGAAAGATAAAGATGAGTAATGACTCTATTTTAGGTTTCCAGGCTAAATAAGAAGCTCTGATGTGATGAAGGAAACTTTCACTTTATAATACAACGCGTTTTATCAGGAGATCTTATCATCCTGACCATTTGAAGTGATAAAAATGTAATAAATCAATCTTGAACAAGTTCGGCGTATTTGTCCTACAGCAAAACAACATTCGGACAAAGGAAAACATTTCATGGATCATCTTGTGTCTTAGTTCCCACTGAAACCAACAACGCTCCCTCCTGGACCAAATCCTGTGAACCTTGAAGTCCCTCATTCTGTGCAGGAAATCACTTCCATCTGTAATCTAGTCCTCTTTTTTCTGGTACCTTGCACTCTGATTTGGAGGTTCTGATCTAGTCCAGGTCAGAGGTCTCAGCCTGTTGAAGCCAAACGAACCACATCGTCTGCGAAAATCCTTAAATCACCAAACAGGACTGGCCAGGGAACATTTCTGGACCTGGAGCAGCTATGAGGACTCCAATCCCAGATAACTGACAGGAAATAGATAGATTTTCTCATGTCTGACTCCAGAAATGTCATATTAAGAAACTACCCTGTGGTCAAAAGTATGTTTAGACAGAGAATCTGTAGTTGTAACACACAACAGCACAGTGCGTACACAACCATCAATTCGTGGATGTTTATGTTTATGGGTTTGCGTGTGTGGGTGTGTGTGTCTTTAGCATGGAAATTAGCAGCTAATTAGTTATTGATTGAAAGCTGTATATTTAATGGAGGTGAGAGGACGAGTGTGACCCGGGGTCTGCCATAATACCTCAGTCATAATTCACACACACGTGCACACTTTCTTTCCTCTTTTGCTGACTTTATTCATCGCGGAGTTGCCAAAGACAGAAATAACACAGAGTCTCATGATATTTAAGGTTTTTTATTCTAATGATAGCTGACATTGTTTGATATTGTTTTTTTGAGGCATACTTTTCTCTCCGGTTTTTAGCATGAAATAAAAGGAAAACATAACTTATTTAGTGTGTGTGTGTGTGTATGTGTGTGTCTGACTCAGGGCTGTAATACACAATATATTAAAGATGAGTGAAGAGAAAGTGAAGCATCCTCAGAATTAAACTGCTGTATAGATAATAAACGATGTGGATGATTTCGACCTTGATAAATGAAATAATGAGGTTTTTTTTAGAGTTTCTGCTACTTTATTCTATAGCTGTTGGGACTCTGACACATGATAAAGCCTCAAAAATCAAACATTAGGAGCTACATTTGGAGTTTTGCTGATTTAACCAAAAAAATTTTTTTTTCATAGAAAAAGCTGAATCATTGGAGGTTTAAAAAATAGATTAAAACCCCCTCAAGGTCTTGAGCTCCCATAAATATGTTCTCAGGTGTTGCTAATGGTCTGATCTGATGTGCACTTCAAATTGGAGGCCATTCCTTAAGCCTGTTACGGTAAA
Source organism: Brotula barbata (assembly GCA_900303265.1). NCBI lineage: Eukaryota > Metazoa > Chordata > Actinopteri > Ophidiiformes > Ophidiidae > Brotula > Brotula barbata. The sequence goes on from OMNV01009051.1 coordinate 95,657, forward strand.
TGGAAAAAGAGTGTATGTGTTATTTCTGTTTGTGTGTGTGTGTGTGTGTGTGTGTGTGTGTGTGTGTGTGTGAGTGTGAGCACACGTGTGTGACCTCTGGCATTAATCCACTTTACCTTTCATTTCTTTTCTAGGGTCTCAGATCACCTGGGGAGAATCCTAACCCTGTTCCTCTCCTCCCAGTCCATCAATTTATCTCCTTTTCCCCTTCCATCGTTTCTTTACGATGAGCCTTGTAAAATCTGGTTAATTTCTGGTTTGCATTATCTTAGATTTCATTGAACTTTTAACAAAATGATAGAATACTGAGGCTGATCTCCTGCCTGCTCACTCCATGTTTGATTATTTTATTCTACAAAATAGATTTATAGCATTTTCTTTCAATAATACGTTCTGATATGAAACAAAAATGTCCTTGTTACTGTAAGGTAATATCCTAAAAGAGCCCTATGATGAGGTTCAATACATAAGTTCTCCTAAGTTCAATACATTATGTTATTTTTATGAACTATTGTGCTTTGTCAGTAGTTTGCCATAAGATTTGAATTTGGATGCAACAAGCTGTTGGCAAAGGTTATGGGATGATAGACAGAAACATTTGACCAAAGATCATTTTCTCTATATAAATTAAAGAAAAATATTCATTAATTATCATATAAATTAGCATGGTAGCATGTTGTTTTGTTTGGTTTTAACCTGGCTGTAATACTGGGCCCCATGGAAACGATTGAGTAGCAGCTTGAAAATTAAAAATTAAAGTTAACAAATAAGCCCAGGTGCCTGCAAATGTCCTTTATTCATATAATTCCTAAGATTGATGGTGAAAAGTTGCCCTTGTCAAAAAAATGCATGTGTCATTTTAGCTATTGCCAGCTGTTGCCTATATTAATTTTATTTGGAAATTGGATCAGTGTGATCATCCAAATTGGCCGTACAAGCCGCCAAAAAAGGAGTTCAAACACTTGAGGTATAATATTTTTAATCCTTTTTAGCCAGCAGCTGGGCAGGAGCTCACAAACCTTTAACTCTGCAGCTCAGCACTACAGTCAATTTATTTAACCAAGCGCAATAAATGTAAAGGAAAATTGTCCAGGTGACTTTGATACAGGGAACATGGTGACAACTCACATTGTGACCTACAGTAAGTACATAATGGGACGCATAATAGGAAGCAAAACGCAAACAACACAGGGAGAAGGACACAGCTCCATAAACATGACCCTGCAGATTCCTCCCGCTCTCATACACACATTCTTCCACAAACATACAACATGAGTTTTGATCTGGCGGATCGAGCTGAATAGAGAATGTAATAAATGGACACGGTAATGAATTATCTTTGGTTGTTATTTTACTCACAGCGTAGTGAGAAATGACGTTTCTCTGTACTGAGGATTCATGGAGTTGCACTGTTGGAGTGCAGACTCTGGCTTGATGTTCCATAAGTATGACCTCAAGTTTAAACATTGTCAGAATGACCTAAAATCTCATCGGCCTTCCACCCATTCATTGTCGTGTAGTCGATCCTGATCAGCCGCGCTACATCCAAAATGCCTGCATTGCGGCTGTGCTGGTTGACATCATCGATATTAGTAAATACCAAGCAAAACTGAAGAACGGTGGCGATGCAAAATTTGAAGTCCCTGGTGGATCTACTATGGCTTTTAGTGTTAAAATCAAAGGGAGATAAGGGATTTAATGTCACAAGCATTTCAAAACACATCTTTTTCATACTATTACAAAATTTGATACGACGCCTGTGCTGACTACAGGTAAAGAAGCAGCACTGTGAATGCACACGCAGTGATTCAAAAAGGTCTTCATCAGCTTGATGGCCTGATATATTTTCTTAAATGTCGCTTTTTTTCTTAACGTTTCACTTTATGCCGCATATCAAATTTGAATTAAAGCAAGTTTTCAGTAATCTGATGACGCAGTGCGAGCCTACAACCTGACAAAGGCATAGCACGCATATATGAAGACGGACGGACGGTAAAACAAGAAAGATGGCCTCACCCACCCACACACTCGCTCACTTACTCACTCACTCGCTCGCTCACTCACTCACTCAGCTATCTGGAGGGCCCTGTGCTAATGTGTCAAACTGAACCACTGCAGACTTTGTACTGAGCCCAGAAATTAGTATCTGGACCCAACCAAACCCATTTAGATCCACCCAGAGCCTGGCTCAACTCTTAGCTTCATTTCAAATTCACACCTGCCACTGTTTTCCCTGAGTCATCCAGATTCTGCCAAATCCAACAGAGCTAAACCAGGCTTATACTGAACTAACAATTAAATGCAAACACGAGCAAATGTTCTGCCAGAAACTCTGAGTAAATACAAAGAAGATACATAAGATCTCACATACGTACAGGATATATGACAACTCGATGAAATTTAATGACCGCTGTCCAACTCATCCATATCCAAAGGGTGGACAACCTACATTATAATGTCATCTGTCAACCAATATGCCATAATAATGCATAGGAATGTGATGACAATAATGACATCATCTCATCTTTGTATTTCTGACTGTATAACTGCATAATTGACAGTTATCTAACATCCCTTTGACAACAATTCTGCACTTTAAAACGTCCTGTGGTTTCTCATTGACTAAACGGCTGGAAAATCAGAAACCCTGTTGGGATTCACCGAGAATGACCTTTGACCATTTGACACTGATGGAGCGTGATTGAAACTGTATTAAATGTGCGTACAAGTTCATACTCGCATCATGATAAGCCTCCTTCAAGAGCCCTCCAAGGTTTCTCTTCAGTTGGAGTGTCCTTACTCTCTCAGCTCATCAGTCTGCTGCCCTCAACATCTCCACACCTCCATCCTCCTTATTTTTCAAGTTACTCCATTTGATGATACGTGCAATGAAAATGTGTCATCCTGTGTGTTTTGGATATTGCGTTCTATATATTAGTCTCACCAGTTGATAAGTCAGTTTATTCAAAAACTTTAAAAAAGCACTTTTAAATCTTTAAAAGTCAGTGTGTGGCCCGATGTCCCATTTTTTTTCCGGCTCTTCACTCACAATAAATATTTTTGGAAAGGAGCGCGTCAATGAAAAGTGATGCATATGGTATCAAAAAGTTGTTCCGTGCTCTAGCAACAAACTGTATTTTATAGCAAATATGTATACAATTCGAGCGAGAACACTCCGACAATGTTTGCGGTAAGATATGTGCTCAATATTTTATTGATATTTTAACAAAAGATATGACTGTATCGTGGAAATAATAAATTGCCAAATATTATTTTTCAAGGGCAGCAGCAGCAGGAGGAGGACATAACTTAGAAAGATAGCAAGTTTAGCAACAACCAGTGTGTGTCCTCAGTCACCAAGCGTCCCATACACACCAGTCACCAGAGTGTAAAGTAACGCTGAGAATATAAAAATGCCCCAACATTGCTCCTTCACTTTCAAATGTCAAGTGTACATCTTTAAATTAGTCATCAGTTTTCCCGCCGTGTCCTTACAAGGATAGAAGTACTCACAGAGACACACGGGGACACCTTTCCAAGGACGGTGTGTGTGTTATGTGAGCAAATGTGTGGGATCACGAAGAAGCGTGTCAAACTCTGCTGTCTGGTTCATTAAATGGCACACCGATCAATTCGTAATCCGCTTTGTTTCTGTCCTCACACACTCAGAAACACACAAATGGAAAAAAAACACATACAAACACACCCCGTTCAATCCTTACTAGCACTTTTTTCTCTCCTTCTTTGTAAAATTTAATTATGGACGACATCACTAAAGGAATCTCCACGAGAACCAATTACTGTGCAAACCCCCTGGGTGTGTCTGTCAGATGATCTGTGCGTGTGTGTGTGCGCATGTGCAGGTGTGTGTGTGTGTGTGTGTGTGTGTGAGAGAGAGAGAGAAATAGAGAGCGAGAGAGAGATAGATGACGAGAAATAGGTTAAAACCACGTATTGGTTTATGTGCAAAACATGTGCGCGTGTGCGTGTGCGTGTTAACCAGTCAGGAAGCCGATGGGATCTTGTCTCTTGAGAAGTTTGTTTGTTTTTTCAAGTCATATGCAAACAATCCTATTTATTATTTTTACTATTCCTCTCCTTTCTTTTTTCTTCCCTCCTTTCAGACTTAAATTCTCTTGTCCCTTTCTCCTCTCCTCTCCTCTCCTCTCCTCCATTTTCTTCTTCTTATGTTTCCCTTTTGCTGTCTTTGCTTTTCCAGCCACAAGCTGGTGGAGATAACCAGGACAATAATGGCATTAATTTGTGTGTGCATGTGTGTGTGTCCCCTGTGTGTCCCCTAGTGGACCTATGCATACTGCTGTGTCAACGACAACGATGCACAAGCACCCGGGGAACATTAACAAGGTAGTTTACACTGACACAGAGACAATAAGCGTAGGGGCGGCACAAGGAAGAGGAGCAAAGTTATTATCTTATCTGTGAAGTACATTGCTGTTGTTTATGTTGCTGTCGGGTATAAATGGCATAAACTGTACAGCAAGAACCATATTAGCGCTCGGCATCTCTCTTCAACAGTACATTTCACCCGGTGACAAGCTTAACCAGTCTCCTGCGATCTGTTTCGCCATAAGTTCATTAGCACGTCAGCCGTTGCCATTGTGCAATTCCCACTCTGTGCATTTATCCTCTGTGAGTAATTTAAAAAAACATTTCTTTAATGGAATGCGATGTGAAACCAATTGAGGAGTCTAATTTCTATCACAATGTTCCCCCCCAAACCTCCTTCGATAACTCCTTTTAATGCGCGGCAGCCAAAACAGAAACATTTCAAGAGTTCCCCGTGAGGATGAAGTCACAGCGGAGCAACAAAACACGCCGGCAGTGGAGGAATTTGGCAGTTCAGACAATTTAGAAGAAGAATATCAACGAATCTGTCCGATTCCAAAGGATTTCAGAAACTTTGTCTGTCTTCTGCCAAATGTAAAAGACAAAAGTGTTCTATTTATCGGAGTCTTAATCCCAAAATCCATTTATCTTGTTTAGTTGTAAATTTGGATAGTAAAAAAAAACCTCAGTAGAATCTGTAAAAAGAGAAAGTCAGACATAAACACGTTTCTTGTTTTCGTACTTGACATCGTATCGTACCGTATCATATTGTTTTATATTATATCATTATGATGAACTGTGACAGAGAGACAGAGGTAAATGTGCTGGACTTGGCCATCATAACTTGGTTAACTTGGAATATATTACAAATACAGTGTAATATATTGAACAAATATATATTACACACACACATATATGTGGTGTTGTATGTGAGTGTTTCAACTTTTCAATTTGTGTCCTTGAAACAGTTACTTTACTCAAATTGTCCCTGTTTCATTTAAATGCAGGCTCACAAGGGTATACATGCACTGGACACACACACACGCACGCACGCACACACACACGCACAGAGAGCTAGCATTACATCTATCTGAATGAGTTGCTTCCAATTTCATTGTGTTGTTATTGATCGTACTTAAACAGCAACACTCCTGTCGGCTTGTACCAGAAAATTGGCTTCATATTGAAACTGTCACAGCGAGGGTGTGTTTCATTTTGGGGCCTGAGGACAAACGTAACATAACACGAGAAGAATCAATGTTGAGTCTTTGGCATTGAGTTGTTTTATAATGTGTTTGTGAAGGCATTTCTCTTCCATCCATTAGTAGTTCTCTTTGTTCGTTTGGCACCAGAGCAGCCCAGTGCACAACCTTCAACCGGCCGCGTATCAACGGACACCAGACCTGGTAACGTGTCTTTGAGCAAAGATCCACTGGATCCCAGCCAGTCCCATGGATGATATTCCACGGCTGACCGTAACTTCTGACCTCAGTGTGCAGTGTGTTAAATGAAAAGTAGGAGGTGATTACAGAGAGAGCAGTAAGAGAGTGATGACATGCAGCAAAGTTTAGGAAGTGGTTTTTAATCTGCAAGTTTTTGTGTAGAAGGCACCTTAAGCCTTGACTCAGTGAAGGAAATTACCTCGATTTGTGACTCAGCGCTATGGGAGAGGCAGCTTGGGTTGTTTTTTCAGTTTTTTTTTCGTGATATAAAAGCACTTGAAGTTTAATAGCAGTGAAGCGCCAGAGAAATGAAGCCATTTTTAAACAGATACGCAATACTCTGGATACTCACAACGACAGCAGAAAAGCCAGACTTTATTTCAGTTTAAGGCTCTTGTGTCTCAACCACTGGATGCGAGTAAAGGGTCCCGACAGGACTGAGTTCATATTAAATCTTTACACTTGTGACATGTTTGTGATCTGTGAGATCATTTTCAGTTGTCTACGTGTGCGTTTGTGTATCTGTATCTCTGCCTGTGTTTACTTTTTGTCCACCTGTACACACCTTGACCACGTCCACGTCCGTTGAGCTGCAGGTGATCGAGTCGTCCACCTCCCTCACCTGCCCATCGGTTTCCACGGTAACCACCTTGATCGGCACAGCAACGTGCCGACCTGTAAGAATGGCCGTGTTCACCACCTCTGTGTCCTGCAGAATGACAGAGAGAGAGAGAGAGAAAGTTTATTTGAAAATCATCCATGTAATGTCCACTGCTCGTTTTGTAGTGTGAATGTCCGTCTCACTCTCCACGTCCTCCCAAACTCTTCTTTGGGGACATCAAGACGGTCCCACACCAGATGGGATGTTGTACATGATCCCCCCAGTGTATATGACGCGCCTGTCCCATGGCAGATTCCGTCAGGAGGCATCCTGATCAGATACTCAAACCACCTCTGACGATGATGATGATGATGATGATGATGATGATTTCATTAGTTTTGTTTTATTTTATAGCTGGGGTTTTAAAATGATTATTAATACTTTGCCGCTATTCAGGATGAGTTTTCTGCTTTGTATTTTCTGGCTCCTTCTTTCTTTTTAAATGCTAAAACTGAAACAAAAACAACAATTATATATTATAAAAGACAGCCCTGTCCATCTGTCCAGGGCGTCCCCTGTCTTTCGCCCAATGACCGGCTGCAGCCCCACGTAGATAAGCCGTATAGATAAAGGATCGATTTTATATTCTCTTATTAGTTTCTTTTTGCTCTTTTTACAAATTGAAGTTGTGTACTGTATTTTTTTCCTATTTACTCTTCATATGAGAGCCAGATTCATTTTACATGACTGTACAGAATAATACAACACAAAGCCAGTGAAGCTGAGCCCCTACTGGCCCGAACGCTTTAACAGATCTCTCTCCAAAATGCATGAAGAGAAACAGACGATGGATGGAGAAACATATGAAAGTAGGAAATGCAGCAGACAAGAATGAACATGAAAGAGCCAGGAGAGAGCTTCACAGGAAGCTAAAGGGAAAAGGAGGTGATTATAAACCTCCAGATTATTGTAATCAACATGATTATGTTTGATTAGCTCCTTCCAACAAAAATAGCACGACAGACCAACACACACACACACACACACACACACACACACATAGAGACAATATCTATTTTGATTATTTGCTGTTGTGTTTCTGAGGGAGCATTTATCACCACCAACACGCTGAAGCCTGATTACAGGGTACTTTGGTGGGCCCGCTACGTGTGTGTGCGTGTGTGTGTGTGTGCATGGGTGTGCACAAAGAAATACAGCTGAGCATACAGGGAGGTTTAGACAGAAGATTGATTGGTCTTACATCATAGACATTTGATGTGTGTACTTATGTGTAGCATGTTGTGTATTTGTATGTGTGGCTGTCACATTAGCATTGGCAATGCTGATATAGACTGAGATGTATTGGACAATAACACACATTTACACACCGACACAAATACAGTGTGAGCAACAATAGCACATTGCAAAAACAAACTGCATGAAATCACAAATATCCATCCATCCATCATCTATCCATCTATATACTGTATATATGATGCAGGTTATCAAGGTTAGAAAGGTAAGAAAGTGAGGAGGAGGAGCAGTTGAAGCAGGGACAAACAGGATTAAACCCAGAAGCTGATGGGGAAGAAGAGCATGAAGAAATTTGACAAAAAGAAAGAAAACAAATTACAGTAACGACAAGATTTTGCCCAGGGAGGACAAAGAAAGGATAATAATCAAAGATGAGAAAAAGGGCAAGAAGCGTGGACAGAGTGCGAGAAAAAGCATGGTTATGTACCTTAGATATGAATCTGAGCAGGGTGTACTGTGTGTGAACGTGTGGAATTATTTTCATGAGCATGTGTATTTAGTGTGTGTGTGCAGTGTATCCCAGGGCGGTAGAGTCTGAATGCCATAGCTGTGCCAGAGATAACATCATGTTTACATCTGTGCTATCTGCACCACAGGCCATAAGACATGACAACGATCAGGCGAGGAATGTATTTGTAGAAGAAAAATACCAGAGTGTCAGCAAAGTTACACTCCACTTACACCTCATGATGCTCATATGAAAAAAACACACTTGTCTGGGTGACGCTGGGTGCTCTGTCTTTTCTGTCCGTCCCTCTACTGTAGCTATCACAATAAAGCAGGAAATACCAGGAATAAAATTTTAAAAAAACTTTCCAAGTTGAATTGTTTTCCTAAATTTGCACCAAAGTGACAACAAGATTGATTCAAGAAGTTGGAAAACAGTTGGAATGTTTAATATGTCAGTGTCAGTGGATTTTCCATGAATCAAGATCATTAATAGTAATAATAATAATAATAGTAAGAGTAAGAATAAGAATAAGAATAAGAATAAGAATAAGAATAAAAATAAGAATAAGAATAAGAATGAGAATAAGTATAAGAATAAGAATAAGAATAAGAATAAGAATAAGAATAAGAATAAGAATAAGAATAAGAATAAGAATAAGAATAAGAATAAGAATAGGAATAAGAATAAGAATAAGAATAAGAATAAGAATAGGAATAAGAATAAGAATAAGAATAAGAATAAGAATAAGAATAGGGATAGGAATAAGAATAAGTATAAGAACAAAAACAAGAACAAGAACAAGAACAGGAACAGGAACAAGAACAGGAATAGGAATAGGAATAGGAATAATATATAAGAATAATA
>OMNV01009052.1:4552-59386 GCA_900303265.1 Brotula barbata
GGAGAAAACGCAGCGAACTCAACACAACACCAGGCCGCACACACACACACACACACAGACACCTCTCACAGATTTACCGTTTTGATGAGTCGTGACTTTATTTATTCCACACATAAAGCACATAATACTCTTCCAATTTATCAACCCAGGCTTTAAAATTCATCCGTTTTTTTCTTTCAAAACACTGGAAAGGATCTTTCCTATTGGGTTCTTTGAGTTATGATGACTGCAGCACAGATGCAGGATGTTTTATAATCGTCCCTCTGAAGTGCTTTTTGTCCCTTTTACCTCTGATTCCACTCCACGGCTGGACTTTGTCCAAATATTTCATGGTTGGTTGCTTTGGTCCTCAGCCTGTGATGGAATTATCTTTGTCACCAATCAGAACCAGTAGGAAGTAACAAAAGCTGGAAAATGGGAGGAAAAAAAGACAGAAAGAACCAGAACGTCTTGAGCCTTGCAGCAAATCTAAACGTGTTAATTCTGTCCTTTGTCTTAACGAGACACTGAAGACATGAAGTCTAGTCAGAGGCTGCAGCAGGTGTCAGATGTTTGTCAACTTAATTCAGTTATTGTGATGAAAAAGGCAGATTTAGAGTGATGAAGGCGTCTCCTGAGTCCTACAGATGTAACGCAGGCGGTGAATAATTGGTGTCTTTATGGAGGCGCTGCAGGGAGACGCTGCAGCAGGTTATTTTCAGAAGCCACCGTTGGAATGTTGGACATTGTTTAATGAGAGCCGAGCCACAGAGGAGCTGAAGGTTTGGATGAAAACACGAACGACCCTGAGTCCCCCCAGCTGCTGTCCTCGGGGAATGTGCATAAACATGCTTTCATTACAGGATCTTACCTCTCAAGCCTCTCCGTCCTTTTTAATTAAGGTGAGGAATTCAACCAAAAACCTAGAAAAGCTGTGCGGATGGAGTTTTCCTCCGTTTTCCTGCCTTTCTGTACTTAGTGGCTACTTTTCAAATCCAAATGACTCCGTTGCCATGTATGCTTTCTTTAATTTAAAATGATACATACAGGCAACAACACTGTTACTACACGTCAACCAGTCGGTCCGCTGTAAGAGAGGGAGTGAAAATTCATGCGCGGTCAGTCTCTCCTTTCACCATGTCTGCGGTCTGTGAAGCTTCAAGATGAGACTTATGTACAAAATGTAACTAGATGCCTTCAAAATGATTCCTGGCGTGGAGGTTAATCACGTTTAGGAACTTAAAATCCATTCAGGATGTATTCAGTTCTTTTTGTGCGGATCAAACTAATTCCAGGTAGCAAATATCTTTCTAAATTATGAAATACAAACAAAAAGAGGAGACAGGAGCAGGACAGGAGCCTCCCACTGTCTCCTACCCCTGTCCTGATCCTCCTTGAATAGGCCTCTGTTCCACACTCAACATTTCTAATGTGCTTTTTAGTTGTCCAAACACTCTTTTACAAGCCTGTCTAACGTTTCACTTCTAATGCTTTTCTAATGGCCCCTTGTCCTTAATCCAAGGAATCAGTGGAAAACATTTTGAGAGATTTTGTAACTGGATTTGCATGACAGATTTGCCAGCACAAACATTGTCACGTTTCTGACAGACTTGACTGTAAAACGGCACACGAGCACGTTCGCTCGGTTCCCCATCAAACTGTCCTGCATGAGAAAATCAGTTTGGACGCTTTTGGTGCCGCCGTGCTCGTTGCACACAAACAGCTTCACATTAAACCATCATTACGTGTGTGAGGCTGCGGTAGTCTTCGCCTGCCCTCTCAGTCGATGCTGATTGTGCGGTTGTTCCGTCTGTCTCTTCCAGCTCTCCGCAGCCGATCGGGGCGATCCATCATCAATGGAAACTGGGCCATCGACCGGCCGGGGCGGTACGAGGGAGGGGGGACCATGTTCACCTACCGCCGACCCAACGAAATCACGAGCACGGCCGGGGAGTCCTTCCTTGCTGAGGGGCCCACCGATGAGATCCTGGATGTTTATGTGAGCCCATCTAGATTCCTCATGAAAAAGTTCAAGTTTTTGAATGATTGGTTCAAATATTTAAAGTGGACTTGAGGATCGTTACATTCCGTTGACCGATGTTCTTTCTTTCAGATGATCTACCAGCAGCCGAACCCCGGCGTTCACTATGAGTACATTCTACCTGAGGAGGCTGTCAGCACCCAGGACCCAAACCACGGAGAGGAAGGTAAGAAAACACACTTTCATGCATTTATTCCCAGATTTAATGCTCGCACATTCATTCATCCACCGTTTGTTTGGCTTCCCGCCCCATCTGTAGATCTGAACCTTTTGTATCACATAACTATACAGCCAATGTCAGTATTCCTAAATATTCAAGCCTTTGGTCTGTTTTTCTTTCTCTGTATCAATTTCTGCACCCAAGCGAGTGCTGGACAGAGTAACCCAAAATTATACAGAATAAAAAGTACAGACATCTCATGTAAAACTGACTGTTACAGATGCAATTGAACCATCAAGAAGCATACTTGGAAAAAAAAGAAGTTATTTAGACACTGATGCTTAAATATCATAAGTATATTGTGCATGATAACCGTACTTAATTAGTGAAAGTGAAGTAATTCCTGGTCCTCTCCGTGTCATTTCTACCTTGTGATTGTCTTCAGATTAACTAAATGATAATCTCAGCCAGCACTCCGCATGTCTTTAAAGATAAATAGCGACCATATCTTCGACGAGGAAAAGCAGTCAACAGTCACTTGAATGAAGCTTTTCAAACTTTATTTAAAGATGAGTTTGAACAGCAAATGCGTTGGACTCTCAGTCCTTTCTGTAGTTTTCTGTTTGAACTTCACATTTATTGAGACAATTTAGTGTCACACACAAACAGGAAGAACTGATTTAACAAAAAACAATTCATTGTACAGTTGTGATTTTCTTAACCAACATCACATTTTCAACAATAATGACACAACTGAAATCTTCACCTCGTTTAGTTTAATTTACTAGTTCTAACAAATCAGCTTTACAAAAGTAGGGAAGTAAAAAAGACATGTAGCTTAATAAAAGTAATTTGCAGAAATATGTAGTCTACTAGACAAATTCTCCTATAACGTACTTAAGTACTGTAATGAAGAAGTATTCATTTGTTACTTTATACCACTGACCCAAACATTCCACGGATTCTTTTCTCCTCCCGTAGGAAACACCGTGACTGGACCGGGTGGGTTTGACCGTCACGGCAACACTCACCAGGAAGGCAACAACCACGATGGAGGGGGGAGGTATCCTCCTCACCTGCCAGACACCCAGGTATCAGCTGTACCACCGCCTAGACGGGAGAGAGAGTACAACTGGAAAACGGCTGGTACCACGGAGTGCAGCGCCTCCTGTGGTAAAGGTCAGGAAACACAGTTTGTTTTAGGTGTACAGCAGGGTCATACGATGCAACCCCAATTCCGATGTAGTATGATTTAACATGATTTCAGTCAACACAATACGATAGGATTACAACAAGTCCTATGTGAATGTTCTCTCTGTCTCAAGGTTACAGTACAGTTACAATACGAGGAGCACGAGCAGAGAAAATCCATGTGGAAATCACGCTTTCAAACAGAGATTATGCTCTGGAATTATGGCAGGAAAATAATGCTGTTTGTGATCTCAGAGTGTGACGTGTATGTCCCTGTGGCTATGCAGTCAGACATGAGCCCATCACAACAGACATAACCTATAAAAATTACATTGTTTTCTTACCAATGCAAGGACGCATGAAACAATGCATCGCAATTTCACCTCTAATCGTATCCGTTCACAGCTGTTCTACTGATGCACTTACATCGCGGCCGTGCGCGTCCTTATTCGATACGATAATCTTCCTATCCTTAGTGTACAGATCTGTTTTTCCAGTTGCAGACATCCAGGATAACCTAGAATTAATGCGACAGGCAAATGAGGTTGAAGTAATTTATAATACCAATACCTTTCTACTCTTGGTGATTTTCCAGGTTTCAGATACTCCGTCTTTCACTGTGTCCACCGGCTCAGCCTGGTCCAGGTATCAGACTCTCATTGCGACAGCAGCAGCAAACCGAATCCACACGAAGAGCCCTGCAACCTCCAACCCTGTCCTGCCTTGTGAGGAATCCATCTTATTACCATACGCACACATACTGTTGAATTTAAAACAACTTTCTAATGCACATCATCACATTCATTTAGTTTCTGCTGAAAGCTTCGTCTGTTTGTGCTCTTTTGTCTTCCACTGTGGAACAGCTGGGATATCGGAGAGTGGTCAGAGTGCAGCAAGACCTGCGGCCTGGGAATGCAGCATCGGCAGGTCCTCTGCCGGCAAGTTTACGCCAATCGGACCCTCAATGTCCACACCAGCCGCTGTCGACACCTGGAGAGGCCTGAAACGGCCAGCACCTGTCAGCTGAAGATCTGCAGCGAGTGGCAGATCCGCTCCGAGTGGACCACGGTGAGCGGCCGTAACGTCCACGTAGCCATGAAAGAAAGCTTTAGATTCTTAATCCTGCCACGTTCAAAACCGGTTCCATTTTGTTTAAAGGGTGGGATTCATGTACGGTAGTATATGTACATTACATAATGTACGCATTTAACTCCTTTCAGCTCCTTTTTGGGCTCTGCTTGCCATAAATATACACTCCATTCTGCTGTAAGTAGGTCTGGTGCCCGTGAAGAAGTAACTTGCATTGCTTACCTGTACAGTCCACTGTTAACTGTCTGCCTTGTGTCCCTGTAGTGCTCCGTGCCATGTGGGCTGGGTCAGAGGTCACGGGAGGTACGCTGTGTCAGCAACGTGGGCGACTTTGTTCCCGATGAAGAGTGCAACATGAACCTGCGGCCCAATGATGCAGAGAACTGTGACATGGGAACCTGTGCCAAGAGTTGGTTCTACACGGAGTGGGGCAACAGGGTCGGTATCAGAGGCACCGTCTATGGAGACATAACTTCCATTCATTTGTAATACAGTGGCAGCCATTGTTGACGTCCCTTTTCATTCATTTATCCTCCAACTAGCCGACACTGACACTAAATTTCTTTATAATCACATAGATATCACATTTAGTACAACTCTTCACAGCTAGGGACAGAATACAACCACAAAATGTAGAAATTTGCAACATAGTTGTGTAACGTAAACCTTAGTCTGTAATATTTTTCTTCCTTCCTCCTTGATGATAACTGTAGCTTAGATACACATTTTTCCTTCGTCTACAACCTGCAAAGCAAAATAATCTTCGCTCTGCTTTGATCACCTTTATTCACTATCTTTAAGTCCCAAGGGATAAAGTGATGAATGGAGAGGGAGAGAGAATAGTTCAGTCTGAGGAGAGATGAGCAGATCATTGCTGTGGAATTAATCAATTAATCAATCAATTAATTTGTGCCAACTATGACAGAGTAAAAACAGGACAGAATCCAGTGTTCAGGAAGTGATCCAAATGTTGCCCCCTACTAGCCTACATTTCTCTAAATTAGTCTACTTTCATTTGGTAAAGCCCAAATAAGGTGTAAGTATGATTATCGTACAGCATACGACTGTTACGGTGGTATTTAGAAAAGACACCAAATGCAAAAATAACAATACATATTTAAAAAAACCAAATCAAGATACAATTATCTGTTTACTTACGTGGGCTCGAGGCGAGGTCTGAAGATCGAGGAGTCCAGACTAGAACAAGAGGAGAAATTATACTCCTAAGTTTACTTGTAAATCAAGGTGGATTTACAAGTAAACAAATAAAATGACAGACATAGAAATTCTCCTCTAGATAGTCAGTAAATTTAATAATTAGGCAAAAAAAACCCATCTTATGATATTGTTTCAATAATTGTGTTCCTCAGGTGCAGTATTTTTACCTAGTAACAGCATCATCTAAATAATACATGTTAAATTTCATTTAGTATCTGTATCAAATAAATGTAGTAATGTGAAAAGTGCAGGATTACCTGATATGAAGCGGCTAGGAAGTAAAATATTGACTAAATGTTCACATCACTTTGAAGCAGAGTGGATAATCTAACGTCTGTTTCCTCCTCAGTGCTCTGCTGAATGTGGTCTGGGTGTCCGAACTCGGGGGGTCCTCTGCATGACCAATCACATCAGCACCCTTCCTTTGGAGGGGTGTGGCAGCGAGCGGCCCGCAGACTCTCTGGTCTGCAACAGCGGCCCGTGTGACAATCGCATCGAGTGGTTCACGGGTCCCTGGAGTCAGGTACGAGGCGCACAGGGCTGAAAAGGAAGGCCTCCGCTGGGGTCTTACAGATATGTCACTGATTTTGTGGTCCATTGTGTGTAATCCAGTGCTCTGCAGAGTGTGGCAAAGGCAGCCAGCAGAGGGCGGTGGTGTGTCTGATGAAATCCGATGAGGCTTTCACCGTCATGCCCCTGTACGAATGTTCCTCCCTGGAGAAGCCCCTCAGCCAGCAGAGCTGCCACCTCAAGGCCTGCGGTGCAAAGTGGTACCACACTGACTGGAGTGCTGTGAGTAAGAAAAAAAGAAACATTTTCACCACAAAATACTATTTATGTACCACTGAGCAAGGCAGCCAGGCCTTAGGGGCTCAGTGGCTCCTGAGTACACAACAGCAGGTATGAAAGTATTGTCTGTACACAATGGAGAAACATTCCATTTCCAGAAAGTGAAGTAAATGAGTATAATCAGTAAACTGTAATCAAAAGTAGTCATTTTGAAGAGTGTTAAATCACCAATCTCTTATTCCGGTACATGTTACTTCTTCAGAAATTGAGATTCCTAAAGTTAAAGATAATGGGGGTAGGAATTCATAAAAAAAAAAAATAATAATACTGTCTACACAGTACTATTCAAAATAAGTCCCATCATCCATGTCAGAGTCACATTGAGGCTGGGGCAAAAGAAAGAGTATACCATGAAGACTCACTCCCATTCACACCTATGGTCAATTTAGACACTCCAATTCACCTGCATATCTTAGGAGGAACTCAGGCCTCCTGGTTGTGAGGCAACAGTGCTAACCACTAAACCACTGGGTCAACCTTCATACAACTTTCTTTGTCTAAATTTGTGCACCTGTGTTCCTTTACTGACATTTTTTTAGACGGAGAGCCAAAGGTAATGCCAATAGAAGTCAGCATGTTGAACAATCAGAAGGTCTTCTAGGTTAAACTCCGAGCTTTTTTCCTTGAGTTAATATATAGTAAAATGCAGCTGCAATAAAGATGAGATAGAAGGTTTTAACCAGAAAACAGCAGAATACTGAATGTTATAAATTACACTATTGGTGCGGAAACAAACTCAGTCATTTTAACGATTGTTGTGAGCAAATAAACGGGGCAAAATAGAGCCGTAACACAAATTGAGTCGACAGTTTAAGTATACTTATATTATAGTAAGTAAAATTGCGTTTAGTTGTAGTAGCAGTTGTTGTCTTCCTTACGTGAGGTTTTATACGGCTAAGATGTCCGTTGTTGCACGTTGTTTTCCCCACAGTGTTCCAAGACGTGTGAAGGAGGCTTCCGTGTGCGGGAGGTGCGCTGCCTGTCCGACGACATGCTGTCCAGTGATGACTGCGATGAGCAGCTCAGACCAGCAGCGAGGGAGCAGTGCAACCCCGAGCCCTGCGTACCTCACATAGGTCAGTCACGTCCCAAAATGTTGATGGATTCACACCTGAAGGCCTCTCTGGTTAATCTGGTGGGAGTGGCCAGTCCCGTGTGCTGGGAAGACAGAGATGATTTTAGTATTGATAGAAAAACATTGTCATTTTGTTACTGGAACATTATCAAGTTTGCAATATTATAGCGATGATTTTTTTCCCTCCCCTCTGTTTCAGATGAGAAGTGCAGAGACAGATACTTCAACTGCAATGTGGTGGTTCAAGCTCGCCTCTGCGTGTACGATTACTACCAAACCACGTGCTGTGCTTCCTGTTCCCGAGTAGCCCACAGACATTCAATTCATCGGGGCCGCAGCTAGCGCTCTCGACCAGGGCCCCCTTAGCCCCTGACGGGCCAG
This sequence comes from Brotula barbata, assembly GCA_900303265.1. Classification (NCBI taxonomy): domain Eukaryota; kingdom Metazoa; phylum Chordata; class Actinopteri; order Ophidiiformes; family Ophidiidae; genus Brotula; species Brotula barbata. The sequence goes on from OMNV01009052.1 coordinate 12,536, forward strand.
ACTAAGTACCTGCTGCAGGCACCAGACTGTCTGCACTTTGCCTTAAACGGACACTTGTTTTCTCGTGAGTGCCTGAGATGCAAACTGGATGCCAACTTTTGGTTTGTTTGGAGATATCTGAGGAGAAAAAGCGATAACATAGAAGCACGGTCTTCAGCTGCACCCAGGGGGATGAACAGAGCACTGGTGGAGTGAAAGAGATCATTAGCAGACAGAGGAATCAAGAAACAGTGAATGGACTAAGACCTGAATGTCGGTTAAAAGGGATCCATCTTTTTTGTTTTTTTGGGAGGATTCCTTCAGCTGACGTTCACCTACTGACAGTAAAGTTCCGTTGTTACTATAAGGACTCTTGTGGATTACAGGACCTGTAGAGGTGAGTACCACTGTTCAGTGTGGATAATATACAGACTGCACCTGCTTTAATTAGTTTTTAAACTACCATCCACAGATATATGGCATGATGTAGTCTTAGGTTGTCTTTGATCCTGTCTCATCTGTAACCTGCTGGAGCCATTCAACAGCCACATTTTTGACCAAAGACATACACGCTTACTTTCAACTCCAAAATAACAAGATAACATATCTTATTTTGAATTCTTACACTGCCAAGAGAAGAATAGACATAATTATCACATTTTTGTGTCATGTTAATGCAGCTGATGTATGTAATCTATATATGTATATATGTATGTATGAAAGAGTGAATGATGTTTTTGTCTTTTTTTGTAAAAAGATTCTTAGACAGTCCTTCAAGTTATTTATTCTGTAGGTCCCCAGGGGGGGACACTGGTTTATCAACCACCGGTGGCCCCTTTTGGCTACAGGGTTAAAGTTTGTTGCCTCTCCACCAATTACAGCTGCTAAAGGGAACGTTGGCATTCCACAGCCTGCTGGATGTTATAAGCAGATGTTGAGAAACCCTAATGTATTTTGAGAGGTAAATGTAACAAATGTATAAATATGTAGGATTTGATTAAATATTTGTGATCCAGCCCATAATCTCACAATGTAAATTTACCTCTAATCCATAAGTACTGTATGTTTAAGGTGCAGGTGCCTCAACTATGCAAAGAATTCAGTCCCCATCGGGATTAATTGTATTGAGTAGTTGGCTTAAAAACTGGGACAAAAGTATGAAAATCATCAGTATTTCACATACTAGTAAAGCTAATGAACCCTCCTTATTCACAGTATTTTAGATTTCAAGTATTCAACTGTTGATTGATTAAGAGTGCTTGAAACTTCATGAAATTAAAGTATTTGTATACTGAACAGAACATTCTACTTTAGGGAGTCTATTTTTTATTTAAGATTTTATTGAGGAACGTTTCATATTCTTTAAGTGAGGTCAGTGCGCCCTCTACAGGACAAAAGCAGTATTTAAACTGACAGATTTAAAAGCTTCACTTGATATACCGTATCTAAAAAAATGTCTTTGATAACTACATTTTGTTTTATAAATCAGACTTTGATCTTTTGACACAACTCTAATACTAAAGATTCTGATTGAGATTATGCTGATGTAATTCATTTTGAATTAATATTGATTTAAAAACAATCACTACAAATTGAAATCTTTGTTTCCATCAGTGCCAAGGCATTTTGTGAATCACTTTGATTACTAAGAAAAAGTAGATATTTCAAAATGTTAATTATTAACAAAGAGGCAGGAAAAAAAGCAAAGTATTGAGTCTATACTTGATCTAAGTATTTGCAGCTTTTATATGCCACCAATTCACATACATTTGAAATTTTCAGGAAATAATTTAAGCTTTTTATAGGTTGATTATTGGTATGTTAATTCTGCTCCATTGATTATATGAGAAGAGGTAGAAGTATTTTTCTCTGTTCATATGCATGGCATTAAATGTGAATTTTCTGACAGGTGTTAGTCATGATTTCTTACTGCTTGTCGACTGGGCTGAAGGGTTTCGCGGCGTCAGCCATGAAGGCCTCGATCTCCTCCGCAGTGCGAGGAACAAAGGTCAGCAGCTCGATTCCATCAGCTGTCACTGCGATGTCCTCCTCAATGCGGACCTACACAAAAGAAATGCAGTAATTGGTCAAACGTCCTAAAATTCAAAGAAAATTGACTGAGAGGTCATGGGTTCCTCAGTAAAAATGTAAAATGACACTGTTACATTATTTGTTGATCATTTGTTTCAATTCCGCTCGCCAAACTCGATTCTTACACTACGTTTTGCAATACACACACTGAACTATGTTTTCTTGTCCCTCTTTCTCCATTGTTTTGCAATCCGTGCTTCATCCACATTACAGCGGCTTAGGTGATCAACAGCGGAAGTAACCTATGCGCGTTGTGCAACAGAAATTACCATACATGTGAAAGCTTTATATATGTATTTGTACTCTATATGTATATATACAGGCTTGCTCAACAGTCCTCCCCTGCAGGTGTAGCCATTTACTGTGGTGAATGACAACACTTAAAGTAAGAAAAGAGGCAGCCTTACCCCTCGAAAGCCACGGAAGCGATTCAGCACTTGGTTGTTGAAGAAGCAGCTCTGGTCAGCCAGCGCCTCGTCCAGTAGGTGGTTGATGAAGTGTATACCGGGCTCCACAGTGAGAACCATTCGCTCCTGCACCGGGCGACCCATCAGCAGATTCATCAGACCGGGCTCGTTAATACGTCCCACTCCCTGAAGAAAATACAATGTCTTATAATCTGAGTGATGACTGTAAAATAAATGTTTTCAGCCATGAAAACCTCAATATTGATTGTCTGAAGTGCATAATATGATACTTTATCATCCATTTCCTGTGATTCACCATAAGCGCATCATTTACATGTTTATACTGTATGTGCAAACTTTCAAATAAAAAAAGAAAACGCTTTACCGCCACGTGTCTCTCCCTCTCACTTGCTAGGATCATTGTGTGACACAATTTGCCATCGTCAACACTGTAATCTTCTGCTGTGTTATATAAATATATATGAAATAACAGCTAAACAAAGGATGGCACCTGGTTTGATGGCAGCCATGACATCTCTGGAAGACTTGAGGACCGCCTCATAAATGGCTCTCTGCTCTGCGGTGAACTTGCCCTTGGCAGGGGAGGAGCAGGTGATGTCTGAGGTGTAACAGTAGTACTCTCCACCCAAATCAAACAGACTGCAGGAAAAAAAACCAGCATGAAATGACAACATAAATTTTTAACAAAACTGGGTCAGCAGAGTTTTATGTATAAACTTAAATGAAAATTAAATTTTTAATAATGGCATGTTAGAGCTCCCTGCAGATGCAGAATACCAGGACAGGCAGGAGAGAACTTATGAAATTTAAAAAGATGTCACTAACCAAATGTCTTCATCCATAATTGCCTTGTCATTGGGAGCCCCAGGGTGGCCGTTGTAGATAATGGATGAATTATGGCCCCTGTTGTTGAACAAATAGACATTTTCAATTCACCATAGTACATTCACATTTATGAAAACACCTAACATTATCGTTATAGAAGACTCTGTGAATGAGAATCCTGTCACGCATCAAGCATCACAGCTGTGTAGGTAACAGGCAGGTCGGCCCATCATTACATTCGGTCCATAGGAAATGATTGAATGGGTTTATTACAATATTAGTAGAGCTGTAGATATCAGATTTTTCTTTCTTTTCCCACAGAATTGTTTTTATTGATTGCTTTTAGAGTGTTAAAATTATTTCTACAAAGATAGCAAATTATGATTCTAAAACAAAGTACCAACCTTACCTTTAGAGCAAAGTTTCTCTCCCCTGTTGAAGACATGTCTCATCAATCTTTTTCTTTTCATTAATAAACCCAGGCACTGTATCTGAAGGCTCACTGTAATTTTCAGCGAGCTCTTAATTGAAACAGGAAAGTCATTCCATTCTCTGACCACTAATCCCCAGGAAATACTCATTATGAACAGCCTTTACTACAAAAGGTCAGTGCATGATTGGTGACATTATCTTAAAATTCTACATCCATAATAATGATGTTGCTGTCCAACTGTAACCCCACAACAGGTTGGAAAGTGGAAGTGTTTTATGCTGCCAACTACATATATTAGCATTCATTACATAAATCAATACAAAAAATTTTTTTTTTGATTGAACTAATTTTATTGAATATTACGTAGATCTCACACACTTTCATGCATCCGTTACCTCGAGCATGGCACAAAACACACACACACAGACACACACCTCACAATATCATGTCTGTAATGTGATACCTTGCTATTTTGTAAAATAAATTACCCCCTAATGTGTGTATCCAGATATTTATTTTCAACAAATCATGTCCATCACAAATGCTGAGAGAGGTAAAAATCAATGGAATTTACTCTTCTGTACTTCATTATATTGCTGAAAACATTACTTTTGTCCCTAGCTATTATAAAAAAAAAAATAAGGAAAAGGAATCAAGTAACAAGGACTTACGTTCCACAAATGCAGGTGTAGGATGTATGACGCATCTCTCCTTGGCGGTAGCAGTAGTGCAGGAACAGACTGCAAGAAAAAAACCCAACAAAATTACTTCAAAGAAGGACAAAAGACATCATTTCAAAAGCAACATTTAGAAATAAAATAGTAATTAGCCTATTGAGCCCTTACGCAGTACTCATACGTCTGTTATCACCAGCCAGGCATATCAAATCTGTGGATCTCAACAGCATCATAGCGCTGTTCATCTCACCCAGTATGGCAAATGAGACTTCATGACAGCTGCTCTGACACATTACTAATGCAAACAATAACGTTTTCACATGTAAAGGGATTCTCAATGACTCAGACATAGATGCACTTGAAATAATTATAATGCAGGGCAGTTTTTTTTCTCTCATTGCTTGCAATCCTTGACATAGCCATATAAAAATTATGAAACATTTGAGACAGACATATCACATCTTACCTCTCAATTTCATATTCTTTTTGTCCAGGTTTCACATGTTTCATGACCTAAAGAGGGACAAGGTTCTTCATTATTATGTCATTAGATTGTTGTTCATGCATGCTTGTTCTTGTATTGATCATTTTCATTTCAGCACACTGATTTGAGAATCTTTGAATGTAGCATTTTTTTCATTTTTTCTCTCTTAGATAGGTTATTTTGCAGGCTTAGGTGAGTGGGTTTGAAACAATCAGACTAACATGGAGGTCCACACAATACCAAATAAATAACACAAAGCAGCGGTAGCCAATGGTAACAGTAATGAAAGTAAAAGAGTAAGAAAAGAAAAGGCCATTAAAGAAAGCCTTGAAATCCCAGGAGTAAAGAGGGTACAGAGGGGTTCAATCAAGTCTTTCTCCCCAGGAGGTGTGCCTGAAAAGCATTCCTTCTTATTTCAGAAAACGTCAATTCATCTGGAGGGTGCAAACTCTAATACCAGCAACAACCTGGCAAGCACGAAGTCCATTACAACTATCCAGAATGACTTCTAGCATAAAAAAAAGCCAACCAAACGAAAAAGCAATTGATTGCAGACACAAAATTACCCAAGTGTAATTGCCATGGTTGGTGAGTACCAAAATCTGACTGAAGGAGCTTTTATGTAATGAAGGGGAAGAATGCTGCCATTATTGTCATCCTCAATGGGCTCAAGCTGGCTTGACACTATAAAAGTATTTTGCAGTAACGTACCACTCCACAATGACTGGGTGCAAAAGAGTGTTGTTCACTTGGAATCTGCTTAAAGAAAGAAAAGAAAGACTGAATAATCTGACTGTATTTGGAACTGGGTTAATTAACAACAATCGGTAAGCCCTAGTCTGTCGCATCCTTGGTAACGAACAACGTATAAAAACAAAGCTTAAGTACCGTATGTTAATACATAAATGATGGTAATTACACATGCTGGCTAATTCCTTCAAAGGATGCCTCACGGCAGATGCTCCCACTATCTGAATTCTGTCCTCGCTGCATGAAAACAAACAAAAAAAACAACAGAAGAAATACAGCTCATGTCAACACTAATAAGTTTGTTTTAATGTCAATATAGTTGTTACATTTTCTTTCCGTCAGCTGACACATGCACTCACTGCTTATGCAAAAAACAAAACATGTTCTGGTCAATAATCTGATACAATTCATCATTGAAAGTTTGACATTGATGGAGGTATGTGCTCTCTGAGTGTTATCTTGTTCTACTACCATTATTCTGCACCAACATAAAAATAAAACCAAGTGACTATTAATGTTCAAATATTCATTAACATTAGAATTTTATTAGTCACTGGATGACCAATGTGCCATGTGACAATAAGAAGGTCCCAACGTTTGACTGTCCAACTGATGATGGTTAAAGTTTACTGCATTAAATTAACTGACATGATTTATACGGTCAAATTTAGTTTTCATCAGTCATCTCAAAACACAAAACTCCATTTCCCTCATTCAATGATGAACGTATGGCAGTGATCCTAATTTACTGAACAGCAGAGAGAGAAGCAACATACCAGTGTTAGAAGAACGGCTGGTCTCAGGTTGGTCAAGACATCAACGATCTACAAAGGACACAGAAAAAGAGAAGAAGAATCCGAAGAATCACTGAAAGTAGCTTTGATAAAAAGCTCCACACCGCTGCTGGACCACAGAAACAAAGGTCACCGTCGCCGGCATTGTTGTGGCTCACTGGTTGCTCTGGTACCCAACAGAACATCGCATGACAGAGCTGAAGTGACTGTATTACTCTTCTCTGCCCAGACCGTAAATGTCAGCTAACACATCTCTGACCAACGCTCACAGAACCAGTGCTGATATTATTAATAACCCTAAACCTGACTAACTGCAGTTTATCATGGGTCATGTTGTATGAATTAATATTCCATAGTCCAAACATCTCTCTTAGACATTGGTGTAACCACAGTTGTTCAAGTGATCATACACTGAAACTGCTCTATGTACACCTTGTATCGTAACATTACCTAAATGTTTTATATGCATTACATCTTCTTAGTAAAAATAGCCACTCAATGAGTTTACTGATTGTTTTTTAAACTTCAAGGTTGAAAGCGCATTGCAAGGGTTTCGAGTGTCTATGAAATGCAGCATGCAAAGCTAAACTGTTCATGTTCGTGCATAACTGTGGTCAATATTCACTGAGTTAATTCAAAAGCCTTTGTGCTCTGAACAGCAGCAGTCCTCAGCATTTGAATTGCAATGATGCAATGATTAAGCGATGCAGAAGCAATGATTCAATAAATAGGCAGTATGTTTTCCATTAACATGTCAAGCACAAAAGAAAATCACACAGCAAAACCTACGACAACTCAATATTTTACCACGCATATTCTTTTTAGCATCACAGACTTATTTCATAATATTTTTACAATACGCTGCTCCAGATACTGTTGAAGTGATTGAACGTTCAGTTGAGCAGATGTATGGTTTACAGCAGTAAAATACACACAAGGACAGCTCCTTGAAGGTTTTATTAAAATCTATTATAATGTTTTATGTCTTAATGTTGAAATAAAAGAGTGACCTTTAAAACAGTCTACTGAGGCATTAATGTCTTTTACCTCAAACATCACGGCTGGGTGACTCACCACCAAAATGCACTTACTCCACGGGGAAAAAGGTCACACACAAGGAAGTCAAAGAACTAAGAAGAGGAGTAGAGAAAAGTATACACCATGCACCAAAATGGGCCCACTTACGTCGCAGGTGTAATGCACTTCATCAACAGCATACTTCCCTTTGAAGTGCTCCCTGGGGTAGATCCTGGAAACAGATTCAAAACGTTAAACTGATGCATAAAGCACTCACAGCATTGACACGGCATTATGCACGACATTTATTTGGTATTTTGGGAGGACATTTACTAAATCCATAATAAAGATGATTTACATTCATATTAAATACATCACAAAAATTTAAATTGCTGACTAAGTATAGTGAGAGTCGAAGACTACAGCACATGGCTTTAAGACACAGCTAAGAGTGATGTAGACAGTGGTGTGACACTCACTCTCCCATCCAGGTAGCATAGCTGTCGGGCAGTTTGGGAACAAAAAGGATGGATTTCCCTGAGTCCACGTCAATGGCTCCGAAGCAGTCGGCCTCAGTTACTCCAAACGCCCAATGGAAGAACGACTCCTGCAGTCGGGGTGTTAGTGGTGGAGATTATAAAAATCACGAGACAACAGAAAAATAGCCAATACTGGACTTATTGCTACATAATGATCATAAAATAGTGCCCTCCCTAATCCAGATAGGTGTCCAGGTGAACATACTGCCTTCAGCTACAAAACAAAACTTTACTTTTTCCTCTTGAACGTCAACAATAAAAGTTCATAAAGCACAAGTGGTATGACCTGCATTCCCACCTTTGACACACACATCAGCCAGTTTTTCCTACCTGTCTGAAAAGGACGTCCGTGTCTGTGCAGTACCTCTGCTTCTGCTCTCCCCCCTGCAGCACGACCACTGAGCTTGGCACGACTCCTTCTTTGGCCCTCAGCCCCTGGCATAGTCGACGACGGTTCTCAGCAAACAGAGCAGCAGACACCCTGAGGGTCTCTTTACCCAGCCAGAAGACAGGTCTGAAAGAAGAACAGGTGATGGAGTGGATGGAACGGTCTATTGGCTGGAGAGACTGACCATCACCTGAAGAACTTGGGTTGGACAAAAGACTTTTCATGGTGGAGAATATGCCTGGCTGTACATGGTGCGATAATGTTTCCCTACATTCAGAGTCACTGCAGAGTTACAAGACCATTTATAATTTGTGATCAATGACTATGAAATATCCATCTACAAATATTAATAGCAGTTGCAATCAAATTTAACATCTTCCGATGGTATGCAGGGGATTTAGGCAATAATGCAGCATAAATTTTGGAGGTCAAAATACTGTAAATTGCATCATTGTGGACGTTTTTGGTTATATAATAAAGCCAAAATCCACATTCAGAATTTTGAAGCTGCAATGAAAAAGATTTATGAGTGCTTTGATAGCATATTCAAGACATTTGCCAAAGTAAGAGTGGAGAATTCATGAGTATAATCATATGTCTGGGGACCCAATACATTTTTTACATCTGAAGATAATCCACAGGAGTTATTCAGTAACTGTGAACCGATACATGAAGTACCTGGCCTAGGTCATAAATCTCTGGTCCATATCTGTCCTACTAAAATAAAAATAAGATATGTGCTTCAGCCTGGACTAAAGGTCTACATGGCGGGCCAGTAATTTCCACCTCAAGGTTTAAGTTTGTCTGGGTACAGCCACAAGCGATAGAAACACAAACGTACATTAATAAAATTATTTCAACTGTTGCATAACTAGGTCAGGTTCAATTAGTTTCTGTTCCAGTATGAATCATTTCCTGCAGATTACTTTATGTCAGCTGATAACAGCCAACTTTATGATGACCACAGCAGAAATGCATTGATTGCATCTTGAATTTTTATCAGACTATCTATGACAGCATTTCTAGTTAGCAAAAAGATCACTCAACTGTACAAAAAGATTAGAACAAAACTGACAACAATCTACGTTATGCCAAGATCGAGAAAATCTACATTCCTTGATCACAATAATTTTACACTTGGACACTGCTTTCAGTTCCAGTTGCTGCAGATGCTTACCAAATATGAGCTTTGACAATAAACTCTCACATTTCTACATTTACTATACTATGTTAAATTTAATTTAGTTCATAATAATACATTAAAATTTCTTTTTATTACTATCGACTGGTTTTTGTTCAACAAAACAATTTCCCACATAGGTCTGCCAGAACTCACTTCTGCCTTCCAACAAATTTGTCCTGCGAGCTCAGTGACGTGGCAGTTTTTAGTGTGGTGAATCGGCAAAAGTACGCATAAAAGTTAACGGAATTTTAATGTATGCATTTACAATACTCATTGGAGCAAAAGATATATTATCATAAGTGAAAATGTCAATCGCAAAAGGAGAAAACAACTCACTGTGGTGCAGCAGCCATGACGGTCAATTCCAGACTGTCACGTGTGCTGTAAAATCACGTGATTTGGTTTCGCTAATCACGACGTCGTATTGGTGCTGCGTTCACAGACTCGGAAAATATCGTTCGGCACGGATGTTGCCTTCAAGAGCTCTTCGTGGGGTACTTTCACAATCCCAGTTTTTCACTTCAGTAATGGCAACAGTAAAAGGGTTTAACATATACGTCACGACAATGAAATTAAAATGTAATTGACAAACATTAACACAATGTGATGGCATACTTAAACTGCCAAGCCTAACTATCACTTGTAAAAACTCCCAAAATGTCTTCATTATTATCCATTACATCATTAAAATGAATTATTATTATATTATTTTCACCACATTCAAGATCAAAGTATGAACTTGTGGCTGAAATTTGCAATATTAAATTAAGAGACAAAGTTAATAAAACTCTTGAGCTAAATACACAGAAAAAAAAATCTCTACAATAACCTATTTTCGGGTGTAAAACTCCCTCCTACAATAAAGTTCATTAAAATACTTTTTTTTCTAAATTTTAATGCTGTTTCTCCTGCAACATTTACATTTCTGTGTTGTCTTAAAAAAAAAAAAGCAATTTCAGAATCCTGAGTTTGCATGTTTTCAGAAGACACTTCCTTTAAGTTCTCTTTTAAAAATTACTTTGTCTTGTGATGAACCACATTTCTCCACAAATCTCTCAATTGTTATCCATCAGATCATTAAAATAATTGCAACGTGACAGCAAGCAAAGTAAATTTGATAATTATGCCTAGCATTACCATTTTCTCAGACTAAACTATGACAGTCCTATTTTGTATGTATGTATGAATGTTTGATTGAAAATTGCAATATTTAGTTGGGATATAAAAATTAATGAAGATAAGAAGCTAAATGCCTTAAGAAAACTCTACAATAACTTAATATCCAAAAAAATCCCACTTCCAAATGAGTTCTTTTTAAATATGTTCACAATTTTTTTCTTCATCTCCTGCAAGATTTACATTTCTGTGTTGTCTTAAAATAAGGAACAGCAATTTCAGAATCCTGAGTTTGCATGTTTTCAGAAGAGACTTCCTTTAAGTTCTCTTTTAAAAATTACTTTGTCTTGTGATGAACCACATTTTTCCATTGCGATGAATATAAATTAGCTGTCTGTAATCACCAGGGAACAGACACTGTGCTTGTACAATGGCAAACAGGACAGGGGCCAATTTATTTTATGCTGCTCATCCACTGAGTCCTTAAACCATGAAGGTTGTTTGTTTCTAAATGCAAACTTTAACATACATTTCCAATATGACTTAATTACTGCGTTATACTTATTAAATTCAAAAATGTGTTTTGAAAGGGTTGTAAACTTCACTCAGAAAGAGTGACATACACACCTAAAAGAACTGATTAATGTCCTAAGCTATAACAGCAGTTTTTATGCTCTAACAAGTAATTTAATCACTTAATAAATTGTTTTGAAATAGAAAATTGGCTGATTACAATCAACCACTGTAAAAGTAATTATCCCAGCAGCATATTCCAAACTATATCCATTGACTAAATAATTAAAAATAAGATTAATATATTACCCAAATTAAGGGGGAAGAAAATACAATAAGGCTCCTCCCCTCTCTCTCTCTCTCTCTCTCTCTCTTGCTTTCTCTGCACTCTTACAGTAAAAACAGTAGGGGGAGATGCAACTCTCTTTTCATTTGAGTGTGAGGAGAGGGTGAGAAAAATATTTTTTCAAGTAAATGCGGATGCATAATGCAGGAAACTTTTCAATAGTTTGTCCTGAGAGATGTCATCCATGTATAAAGTATTATCAAGGGAGTTGGCAAACATCACATGCTAAAATAAAACAGCGTTTGCGCTTAAACCACTTTTATCAACTTGAGTTAAACAGTAGATGGATTTTCTGAATTTTTTTGATGTATTTTGCAAAAGCTATGTTGCCCTTCAAACCCTTTACAAGTTTGACTTGAACCTTTTTAACTGAAAAATGCACTGCTATTTTGATATTCAAGATATAATTAATAAAACCTAACCTTTCTCCTAGACGTACAGAAACATCTCGGTGCAGCGTCCAACAAGCACTCACAGACAATCCTCACACACGCAGCAGACTACAAGAAATGTCTCCATCTTACCGCAGGAGTTGTACCTCTAAATGGTACCATGGTGGAGAGAATGTTTTCTTCTGCCTGCTTGAAGCACAGAACAAGACTCTGGGACACACAAGCATAAAGCCACCACTGTCACTGTCACCGAGTGCCAATTCCCTGCAACCCAAATTTTATCTCCAGTGCCAGCTGTAATTTGTGATGATACAGCTGAACTGCCCAGCTTTGAAATCAACTTCACTCCTTGCAGCCTTTGGACATTGACTTCGGAAGGAGGAGGGACCGTGTCTTCAAAAACACTGGGTCTTTCAGGACCAGCAGGGGGATAAAATTCACGTGTACTATAAACCAGGCAGCTGGACACATGCTGAGACTGAACTATAGGTGAATATTACTGAAGTGAAGTGGTATAAAGAATGATCCTGGAATAATGAAGCTCCATCACATTATTGAAGTGTTTATCCTTTCTATTGACCAACGTGTCCTGCAGAAATACTGACAATTGGTCATCGGTAGTTGTTGCACCTCAGAGTTTGGAAAACCTCATATTTCCAAATTTGGAGATGCGAAAATGCAAAATGCAGACACTCCATTGAACAATAAAGAACCCTCCAAATTGGGTTTTCACTGGACAGGGTGTCATCGTCCATTTTAGTCTCTGAGCTCAAGAAAAGGCAAGTCTAAAACTGTGCTACTGTGAGGCCACTTGAGCCTGTAGTTTGTCACCACACATTAAAGCAGCATATTCTGTTGTCTCACTTGCAAGACTGTTTCATGTTTACACATGAATTTTCACATCAGTCATCAGAGATATGAGCTTGTACCAACAAATACGAGACAGACATGAGGACAGCAAAGAAAGAGACAAAAGAAAGCTCCAGTTGCCTTCAATTCAATGGCATCTTTGTGCTACAAAAACACTCGAGTCAGTTAGACAGATAGAGGATGGGCTGGGACACAGAGCGCTATTGAAGCTCAGATTATTACAAGCAGAAAAAAACATTTTAACAAAACAACACCCCTTAATCTAAAAAGAAAGTGCTTCGCTGTCCTTCAAAACCACTATTACCCTGAGCTGTTGACACCAGTATCACAACGTTTTCAATGAAACAAGAACATTAAAGATATGTCTGACACGGACTGACCTGTTGTTTTACACGTGTTACCATGACCTTGGTAATTACGAATTCTGTGCCAAAACAATCAAAGCGGCATTATGCTCCACTTCACAATTTCATATTATTCATATTCTAATCAACGGTGCATTGACAAAGCAATGAATTATATCACCGAATTTGCAGTATAAAGAAAATAGCAGAGGGTATGTCAGCGCAGGTGGTTCAAATTTATTACAAGTTCATACAGCTTTCAACACTGATTGTTCAGAGAACACTCGAATGATCTCCAGACATTAAGATAGAATGTCTCATTCATCGCTTCATTGTATTATTCCTTAGTAGCATTATAATAGGTATTCATGTTCATTCTGGAACGTATCATTACAATATATTGCTTTCACTTATTAACCTTTTAAAACATTTTTGACCAGAGAAAACTTTATCTTAATGTGGCTGATTTGTTTAATCAATGGGTTTGGTTGTTGCCATAATTAGCAAGTCATAACTTCAGCACTCACTACAGTTGATTTAAAGCATCGCCTCTGGTTATAGAATCAATCAAAACTGGACTTCATAGGTTTTCCGCAAAGGTAGAATTTATTGTTTTTGTATTGCTGTGTGCAAACGGCATGAAAACACCGATTACTCTGAAAAATCACAAAGGGGGCTAAGTTAACAGCCAAATGGAAACTGTAGGTGAGGCCTCCTCAGGGCTGTGGTGGAGGAAAGTAAATGCCTTCTACATAACCTTTTATATACAACATCGCATTTACTTACCTTTTTTGACCGCACTTTTTCAAGAAAGTGAGTTAAATTCAGCTCCGTTGTTTGCAGAGCATTCAGAACAGACCCACTCGACCTTCCTCCTCTCCCTCTCGCCTCTCCCCCGTCTCACAGCGTGGTCCTACACGTGACGTCCCCTGCTCGTCGAATGAAAACATATGCATATGCATTTGGTAAATAAAATAAACACTAGCAATGATAAAATGATACATTTATACGGAATATGGTTCTCTTTCAGTTGTCCTATATTCATACGTCTAATCTTTCATATGTACGACTGATTTTTACAGTTTAAACACCTTTTTACATCGTTACTCCTGACATAGACCAGTCCTGGGCTACTTACCGCAACACACTTCACACAGTAATAATTTTGATTTGACAATCTCATACATACAATTGCAACCCAGGGGAAATTTCATTTTTGTGAGAATGTAGTGGAGTGTAGCTCAGTGGTAAAAAAGCATCCTTGACATGTATAAAATGTCTATTTTGTGGTCATTATTATAGCCATCTTTTCCAAAATAAGACCCAAAAATCTGGATTTACAGGCCAAACTAGACCGGAAACAAAACCAAATGAATAGAAAAAGCCCCCATATTTGTATAATATGTTCACTTACTTAATTTTGGTGTTTTATGTCAAGCACTATATGCGGATAAGGTATTTTGCTGATTCTTTTGGAGAAAAAGCAGCCAGCCATAATTTAAGAGGAAAGTACAATAAACAGACTGTCCAAATTATTTTTAAAGATATAAAAGAATTTTTTATGAAGATATTGGATTTGATCGGTACAATAACAAGTCTACCATTGATAAATGTTGGTTCAGGGTCTTATTATCATCTCGTTGCTGATATCTCACTTCTGTACTGTTCCAGTGCACAAAGAATCAGAATAATGTATTTGGGAATCAACTGTGCCACAATAGCAGCCTTGAAACAATTCAAGCAATGATTTGGCTTTAAATCAAGCCTAACGTTAGTCTGTTCCCCCGACAGATACAGAGTGTCTGTATGATGGGAGACTTCACATGTGGCTACCTCTGCAACAGTCTGAATCCATCTTGCTTTGG
Source organism: Brotula barbata (assembly GCA_900303265.1). Classification (NCBI taxonomy): domain Eukaryota; kingdom Metazoa; phylum Chordata; class Actinopteri; order Ophidiiformes; family Ophidiidae; genus Brotula; species Brotula barbata. Next base: position 27,570 of record OMNV01009052.1, read on the forward strand.
CAGCTGGAATTGATCCATAGAGACACGCATGTGCTCATCCCAAGGTCAGTGTGCTTTCAAGTCAAAGTATATGCACACATCATTCAGCCAGGTATAGCGAGTACATGTAGCATCACACATCCCTTAAATATAGTTGTGATTAATTTCCAACGTGTTGGATTATAGAGTGGGTTTAGATCCAAAGCCCAAAGACCAGCATGGGGTGACCTTGGCTGGCTGGTATCGAACAAATGCATATGCCCTGCATGAAAATGCAAGCATCAAAGTTTACTTATGAAGTTTTGCATTCTGTCAAAAACAGCTCACTGTCCTTGCTTCCTTGCTTCACTGTAAGACTTCCATCCATCATCCCGTGACAATCTGTCATCTTGCATCCCCATGGGTGCAATGTTGGTGGCACAAATATGATGTGCCAATTCCTTTCCATCTGCAGAGATGCCAGAGTGAAAGAATAATGTTGCAGCACAGTCCGCTCTGCGTGTTTCCATCTTGTTAATATGCCTCTTACAGACCCACTCTAGCCAGGAGACTCTCTAGAGAGCTCGGTCTGGGGAGTTGAACAAGATAAACATGGCTATAGAAGGCGGAGGAGACCTTCGATGCTACGTAAATAAGAACGAATGAAGCACCAGTTGCTCCACTGAGCTCGTTGCCACATGGAGAGAAATAGCTGGAAGGTAGCGACCACTAGGGGGCAGGCAAATTGTTGACTCTGATATCGGCTTATAAGGTCTATGGCGAACTTGAATCCCATTTGAGCTACCACCTAAATGTAATTCACTTGGTGTTCCGTCACCTTGCGTCTGTTTGTTTTTGTTTGCTGGACCAAGGCGAGGGCCCGGCATTGGCTGAAACCCCCACAGAGCTGCAGAACCCAGTGTTGATTCTCAGTAGGATTGATACGCAACTCTGTTACTCCACTATTCTCTGTCTAAACAAAAATGTTGTTTATTGCAGCTTTATATCACTCTTAGCTGTTAAAAGAAGTGGTTAAGGAAAACCAGTTGCTATGGGATGGGAAGTTGGACGTTACTGCAAAACTACATTTCTATTCTTATTTTCTTTAAGGTGCTGTATGTAGAGCATATTTATTGTTTTGAAAAGTGAGCTTCATGGACAAAGATTGTGATGACATTGTTATTATCATACAGTTTTTGGTAGGTGCACGGCCTCTTCACTCTCCGTACAATGCCAAGATTCTCTCTACATCACACAGCATTAAGGGCCTCACTTGGGACCCCGTTGACGGAGGGATTAGCGCTTTTAATTCTACAAATGTGCCGAGATTATAGTTTTTAGAAGTCCAGCCAAAATTGCACTACGGTGTAGAGAATAATATGAGAAAATCATGAGACTGGTGGGTGTTACACCAAAGCAAATGCAACACAATAAATGAATACACAATATTTTGTAAATGAGTCTTTCACTGTATCTTATCGGTCACTTTTAGTAGGTTAGTTGTACTAGTGAGTCACCATTCATATATTAGCAGAAGAAAAGAAGAAAAAAAGCAATTCAAGGAAAAGCAATGAATTCATCAATTCATCATCAATTCATGAGGAGTGTCGGAATGGCACATGAGTGCATATGAGAACACAAAAACTGGTCCTTTTGGAAAATTGCATGTTCCAGTGAGAAGCTTTTAGTTTAATAGCAGAATGATATGAGCTGAATGCAAACTAGTAGCTCGGAATACCGCCCGCATTATGAGACATTTGTTGTTGCTTGAGTGAGAAATAAATACAGCAGGATAAAGCTCATATCTTTTATATCCAGTAAATGTGTGTAAATTCACACCAGAAAGTATTTGGGGTAAATCCAAGCCCTGACCTTCACACGTGTAAACACTCCGTCAAAGCAGAACAATTAGCAAGAGCAGCAAAATGATCTCCCTGGTCACAAAAAGTGGCATAAATTATTCTGTCCTCTAAATGAGGCGGGCAAGGTGACGGCTGTAACAGGATGTGAATCTGTGTGTTATAACACTATAACACTTTTCAAGCAGCAAAAAAAAAAAGAAAAAAAAAAGAAAAAAGAACAAAATCCTGTTTTGACACGGTTTTGCTTCCCAAACATCATTTAAAAAAAAAACAAGACTAATGAAAATACATGGCAGATGGCAGAGAAATGGGATCAGGTTAAGGTAGGCAGAGCCAAATCCAGATCAAAGGCCCCTCTCTCTCAGCGGGTTAAATAACAGTCACATCCATAACCCAGGACAGCTGTTAATGATTGGACGGGGTTAGATTTATGGGCCAGCACACACATTTCATCAGGATTTATCCTTGTCAAATTCCAAAACTGATTTGCTCTAAAGCCATTCAGTTTAGCTCCTAAATAGTTTCAATTATTATGCAACACGGTTCCAGCGGAGGTCAGCTGTGGCGGAGTCCCAGGCATTTGGCAGATCAGTCATTATTACCAGTGCAGCCTCAGTTGTCCTTCGGGAACAATGCAGGAGTGGAAGAATGACAAAAAAACAACCCTCTTTTTATGTCAAAATAACACCGATGCTGCTCTCAAATTCGCATATTCAATCAAAATTTGACATGAAAGGATTTTCTGACGTGTGTAAAATCACAACACACAGTGTGCAGGTGAAGAATGGATGTGAACTCGCAAATGGATGTCAGTTAATAGTAACGTGTGATGCCAAGTATAATAATACCCAATTAAAAATAATGAATTACTTAAAAGTCCAATTTTAAAGAGACTTTTTCAGTAACGGAGGGACTTTAAGGCCCTTTCACGCCACAATGACCAGCAAAACAAAAATCTTGCAATATTCATCCTAATATTCATCCTAATATTCATCCTAGTACCAAATTACTACACGTGGAAGTGCTGATCAAAATAAAATAAAAATAAAGCTGAAGTAGCCTAAAAATGTCACATAAATAAATCAATGATAACACAAATACCACGTGGTATGTTGGACAACACATCGATTTGTTCTCCTGTTTTTGACGCAGATCGTAGACAACAGTGCGTTCCCTCAGGATCTGAAACTGTCACCTGAAGTCAAGCTGTGGGTTTGTGTTGATGGAAAAAACAGCTGCAGCGGTGTAGACGTCACCGTGAAGATCTAGAAATATATGTGTTAAACTGATCCGCTGCATAAAGCCACAAAGCACAAGAAATATAGTCTGTAAAGATTCAACAATAAGGTTAATAAACTAATAAACCATCAGTGGTTAAGGATACATGAGTTTATATCACATTCTTACGGCTGCTTCACACTAAACGCACGTCATGAACCACTTCAGTCAGATTTCCACCATGATTCCATGTTCACGATCAGATTAAGAATTAGTCAGACTAGCGCCGTGATCCTCATAATCTGGACATATTACAGCCACAACACACACACACACACACACACACAAACGGATGGACGGGGAGAGCTGGAAGATGTAATAAAAACATAAATTGCCACTGGTGGCCAAACATGATCTCATATCATCTGACCTTAAGAATTTAATCTGAAAAGCCATGTATGTCAAAATGAGAACAAACAGCACACACATGCCCACACACACACTAATAGTCTTCCTGTGTCCCTTTTTTCTCTGTCCTCTCTCACCCTGCTCGCTTCTCTGTCCTTCTTTGGGGAAATGTTGAAAATAATCACGTTAACCCTCACTGACAATTTGAAAGCCGTCTTTATCTGCATTTCTCCTTACCCCTCGGTCCACTGTTGAGGTGAGGTATGTTTTGATGGAACATACAGGGGAAAGAATAAACACCCACCATGTGGCTCAATGCACAAATGAAAGGAAACACTGCACAGCTCACACGGAAAACTGCCTTTGCTTTTTTTTTCTCCCATGATTCACAGGATAACACGTGAGGTGAGAGGTGACTCAAGTGGGAAAAGTGCTAAAAATGAATTGTGAAAGTCGGATCCTCCGTTATATTGTGTGTTCATTGCAGCAGTGTGGACGCCTGTGTGAGCATTCCTTCATTAAACATCTCATATGTTAAACGTAGGCGCCTATTTATGGCTTACAGGGTGTTGCACCGAGGCCTTCGATGAATCACAGACGGGGAAGGATGTTTGAGGAAAACGAACGGAAGGTTTTGCTTTATGTCATCATCTTTTACATGCATTCATCCAAAAATAGACACTTTTAAAAGTGATTCATGGTTCGTATAAAAACGCTCAGTTTTACAAAAAGCATTACGCAGCCTCAGGATCTCTGATTGGTATTTATTTTGAATGGTAACAGTTTTCCTTATGAAACACATTAATGTCTCTTCTGTTCTCAGAACGTAAAGCACTTCTTTAATAACCAAAAGTTTTATCACGGTCTGTTATGTTAATTTTGTTTTGCTCCACTCTGCTTTAAGTACAAAGAGCTCGGTGTAAAAAAATTTAAAGTTGTTTAACGTTGTATCCAAAGCGGATCTCTCTGGATTATGGCACAAAAGAGTCTCCTAAAATGTAAAAAAATGCAGTAATGTTCTATCTTACATCACTGTGGATCGACGTCGGTCATAAATACTCATTAGCTGAAGCTGGTCAGAGTTAGGGGAGACTGGCAGATTAATGAGAATAAAAGAGCCGGCGTGTTAGCCACTGTAATGAGACGATAACACGCCTAACCCCGGCAGAACAAGCCGGACTGATAGAAAGTGTGCCGCACAAATGTTATTTATGCTTTGGAGAGGATTGGAGGGTAGAAGTTAATTGCAGATATATTGGGCTTTATATTCACACTGCAGCGCCTCATGTGCTCCACTCTGTGCTGTGGCAACGGGATATTCATTTAGCACTGACACCAAGTCACCACAAAATAATTGCCTCTTGGGCTAGAGATAATGTTAGATTAAATATTAACACAATTTAGCCAGATAATAGCTGCAAAAGTTTTTGACAGGATGAACTGTCTGCAGAGAGGTGTTTTTTAGAAATGCAGCCTCTAACATAAGCAAAGTTACTTTTGGGTTGAAGACCGAACTTTCACGATGCCGCCCCGTCTGACCGACGCACGGCGACCGGCAGGACCCGAGAGCTGATTCGCACGGCGTTCGTGCGGAGGTCACCTGCGGTCAAACTCATTTGACTTGGCGACTTTGTTGTTTGTTCTTGTGTAGCTTAAAGTCCATCAGTGCTGCTCTGAAGCACTCAAATGCAACTTTTGGTATCATTTTTTTTTTTTTTTTACAGAGGATTCAGAACATCCGCCGGGCAGAGCGGAACCCATTTAGTGAAGCAGCAAGCCGAAAGCCAAAACAAAATCAAAATATGACAGTCGTCGCGATGTGATCAGTAAATTTGAGTGCAATTTCAGAATCACACGAGGTCCCCGTGTAATAGCCGTCCTCTGCAAACAGTACAAGAATTTGGAAGAAAATAGCTTCGCCTTGCTATGTCACTGTTGGCATCTAAACCGGCCCATGTCTGCTTACTCACCACCACAGAGATCTGGGGTTCGGTCCTCGGCAGCGGAGGATTGACAGCGGAATGGATGACCAGGCCAAGCTTGGTCATCCATTCCAATGAACACAATTGGCTGTGCACGTGTGGGAGGCCGGTTAGGAGCTCATCTTTGTCACCACAAAAGCAGCAGCCGTCTATTACGGAGAACTCAGCACAGAGGGAGAACAAAAAAAGGAGGATATGGTAATGAAAAGGAATGCAAAGCATGTAAAAGTAGACATGGGCAATAAAAATGGATAAAAAATTGTAAGCCAACCTGTTGATTGACAAAATAAAAACGTAAAAGCAGCGAAAAAACAAGTAGCAGAAGACAAAGATGGTTGAAAAATAAATAAGAAAACCCTCCCCATTAGAATGCAATACATCGTTTACATGCACATAATTTATCAATGGAATTTAATTAATTTGATGGGAGACGGGTTGAAGTTTATTTGACCTCATCTCTGGCAGAGTGAGGAATTCATCACGGTCGGAGTCGGTAATTATGACTGTAATCACGCTGTTATTGGATCCAAAATGGAGAGAAACCTGAGTTTGCATATTTTGTTATCTCCAGAGTCTCATTTCTCAGTGATGGGTATTATTCCTGCACGAGGAACTAATTCTCTGGTTGAGGGCTCCTCCTTTGATATTTCCATCCGGGTGCCTTTGGAACTGCACTCGCTGCATTTAATTTATTTTCATCACCTATGTAATCATCTGTTAGAGAATCCGTTCATTCTGGGCAGAGTGTGACATTCATATCCAAGATGACTGTAAAAGTAACACACGGTTAAATATGTGTGTGTCTACATCCAAATAAAAGGGAATTTATTTGTGATTTCGCTAAATATCAATCCAAACCGTTTGAGACCTGGTCAGTAAAGAAGAGATTTGCTGTTTTTTTCACTTTCCCATATGCGACATTCTCATACAGCGGTTAAAGAAAAGCGGCTTATTTAACAAAAACAGTAATAATGAGAGAGTGAAATGTAAATTGAGGGCATATCAACATGGACAAGTAAGTATTTTATCTGTCAGAGGAAGCAGCAGTAGTTAATATGAAATGAGTGTGGGGGGTGGGAACCCGTCAGCAGCTCGGCCGACCGCTTTATCTGTGTCATTAATCCTCAAACACCAGCACACAACACCATTTGTGATTAGCTCTGCAATCAACCAATGCACTTGAACGGACACAACTCGCGTGCGTGTCGAAACAGTAATAACGTCTCGCCTGACAACTTTTAGTTATATGCATGATTACATTTAACTTTTCCTGAGGAGTCACAGTGGGTTTTTTTGTGTTTTTTTTTTTTTTTTTTTTGGTTGACTTTGGAACACGCTCTCCTTCTCCGAGCCCCATCGCCGTGTTCCACCAGAGTTTGTTTCTGGCGATGGCAGGGAGCGACGTCGGTCGTCGGTGGCCTGGTTCGAACACACTATCTCACCGCTCTCATCCTCGCCGTGCCCCTCAGTCGATGATGGTCATTGCCCACCGGTGTGGTGCCACACTGATCAGCTACTTCCATGCCCTCCATGATGGTAAAACCATACAGTAAGCGCTTCGGCATGCTTGAAATCAAAAGAAAGCCATGACTTGTTATCTCGTTGCAGCTTTTCCCAGCTTTGCTAAGGAGCCATATCTCGAGCTTTGAAGTCGGAGCCAAAGGCAATGTCTCAAGCGCTGCTGCCATCAAGTGAGCGCCTCTTCATTAAATTCTAGAGCTGCTTCTAATTACAGGCAGTATCAGGAGGCCTTTGGTGCTGGCCACTGGGGCAGAGAACAATGTGCATGACACACATGCCAAAAACACAGGCCTGAAACTGTCCGTATCTCGCTGTGACTTCTAACGGGGTTTAATCTAACGATTTCAGGGCTAAACTTAAAACTGCACACTCATAATAAGTTTTGCCAGAGACTCAGGCCTCCAGTTAGGATAACAGCTCTCGGAAACGCATGAGAAATTAAAGGAGGAATAATTTATTGGAGTGTAATATAGAAGGGAGTATGTATGTCGCAGAACTTTAACTTCAAGCGTATAAAAACGATGGAGTCTTTTTTTACTTCTCTAAACTGTCACCGTTAAAATGTAACACGTGAACGTACCTTCGTGAACGTATACACACGCACAAAGAATGAGGCTGACGTGTGTGTGGCTATGGCTTTTATAGGCAGAGCCAACATCAACAGTCTACAATCGTCAGGAGGGGATTTTAAAAGCCCTGTTTCACTCAAATCAGTGTGTTTTGCACCTGTAAATGAAATAATAATAATAACAGGAAGTCTGTTTAATACGTCCCCTTAAAAACACGGACCCTGCCAGAAACTCTGCACTTCATTTGGATCGATTCCGGATTAATTGTTGGAAATTGCTGCTGCATCTTTGTTGGCTGAGGCTTCCACATCTGCTGGAGTTGATGTTTACCTATAACGCTGCAGCACAGCAGCAAGGGATTGTGGGGTGGATTTCATGTGAGTCTTTCATCCTGGAACTCTCAGTTCCCTCGTCACCTCCACTCCTAGCTGCTCTATTTATAACTTGTATCCATAACAACCGCTCCTTTCTCTTTGCCAAACTAAAAGAATTCCTGTCACTGGGTGTCTTCAGACTTCAGATAAAAATGGGTCATAGTGCAGAAACACGCCGCTTTTATCGGCGCCGTCATCGTGGACGTTACACGTCTTCGGCTGTCGCTAGCAGGACTCGACATTATGTTGAACATACATCGTACGCGCAGCAGATCAATGAAATCGCTTCCTCTGCATCCCAGGAACACCTTTGTCCTCGCGTTATGGATCAATCGTCGACGCAGCGGGATCGAATGGGATTTTGCGAAAACTTTATGCATCATTTGTGACGGCGCCGGCGGGCCGCGTTTCAAGCTCGGTTGATGTGACGGGTTTCCTTTAATCGTGTTTTTGATGCAAAGCTTGAAAGAAAACAAGTGTGATGCACGTCCCGTTGATTAACAAAGACGAAGCATCTATCGGTTTGCGTGCGAGGGATCCAAACGTGGCACCCGATGGACGCCTTCGTCGCTTTCTTTTTTTTTTTTTTGGTCGCTCACGTGCACGCACACTAATGCCTCCCCTTTTCACAAGCTGACACGAGACGCTGAAACAGGTTTTGTTGAACGGTGTCTGAAATCACTCCGAGCTGCAGAGAATCAGCAAATGCAGCTGCACTGACGCAGAAACACCAAATGTTGGCAGTTCTCTCTCCGAAGAGGCCGCGGTAACAGGCATTTAACTGATGAGGGGTGAAGCTGTTGTTTGACATCTCGCTGCTCCCACCATCCCACATCTTTTAGTGAAAACTAATTGCTCCCAGAGGGACCAATCCCAGAGTCACACCTAAATGAATCTGACCCAAGAGCATTCTGGGCTAGGGGTGAGACTGTCTCCCTCACCGTCTCAGAGTCCAATCTCACAGGCGTCCCCTTGACAGATCGGAGATCGACTCACAAACACGGGGTTTGGCGGTGGAAGGGAAGTTGGAGAGCTGGGTGTGTGTGTGAGGAACTAATCCCCACACTGAGAATAGAAACTCCAACTTGGTTGGAAAGTAAATAAACAACTCAATTTGGCTTATGGTGCAACAGCAAGGGGATTAAAAATGATTATCAAAATCGCATTATTTCTGAATGTGCTCTGACCTTGTTTATAATGTAATTTGGAACGCCTTAAAAGATTACGACGCGATGAGTCATGCTCTTGTGTTCAAATTTAGGACTCTGGTGATCTGCAGTGGAAGAATATTATACAGAAAATTAACCATCCAGTCCATTGAACGGTGGAACAAGGCTGCATCGCAGAAATGGCTATGCAAAAGAAAAGGCTTTCCAAATTATCACTCTACTATTCTAGGAAAAGGGAAGTTGAGTCACTCAGATATCAAATCACTTACAAAAATGTTATGGGCTTTATTTAACTCCTCGCCAATGCTCCCCTCCCCCCTCCTCTCCTCTCCTCTCCTCTCCTCTCCGCTCAGCTTGAGTTGTTGTGAAATAACTGTGCATCATTCTGTGGGAATAGAGTCTTGTTCAACCTCCTCCTTCAATGACAGCCACACGATGACTAATGCAGCATGATGAGTGTGTGTGTGTGTGTGTGTATCGTGCAAACAGGGAGCCCGTCTTACATTTTAGAGATATTTCTTTAAAAGCTAAAATGAAACAAACAACATCCTTTTTTTTTTCTACAGCTACAACTTGGGCGAGCGATCACATATTTCAGTTCTAAAGACGGGTTATCTTCTTCACTCTGTGTTTTTATGCAGGACACCGTGAGATTAGGACTCAAAACCCCTGGATTAGAGGGCCAGGGCTCTAATCCCTGAGCTATGGAGCCCTGTGGATGAATTAATTTAATTATAGTAAAAAGTTGGGCCACTCTTGTTCACATTAAGCAGATTCTGTAAAAACTACATGACTTGCCTCTAGGACTTTATTTGCCTCTAGGACTCATCGTGATATCACAACTGTATGCAGCGTTGACAAAATATCAGATATCATATGTCATATGTCCTAGCTCTATGATCTATATAAAGAGTCAGATCAAACCTTCATCCACCTTTGGAAAACATAATCTCAAATTGCCGTATCGGTCGTATTTACACTGAACCGCACGAAACGGCACTTTTCCTCCATTCCAAAGAGGAAGGTCAGATAAAATCAAGATCCTCTCTTTTTACCCAAGAGGCTCTAAAAATGTTTACGTAAAATGATTGAAATGATTTTTCACTGTAAACACTTACAGACCGTGCCAGCTGTAGAAATGCTGACTAAACGCTGGTTAAGGACGTAAACGTGTGCTCCTACAGAGGCACTGACAGAAAAAAAGGTAAACAGAGATGCTGGATTCCCCTGATTTGTTTCATCTGACGCCTCTGACAACACGCAGCTGTCAAAAAACCGAAGCAAGGACACGAAGGCTCCCAGAAAGGGCCGTCATGGGTGTTTGGCAGCCACCATATTGTCAAAGTCATCCTTCCAACAGAGCACAAATGAATAATTACGTGCAGAGTAATTACATTTTCACTATTGTTGACTGTGGAGACCCTCTGACTGTGATCACTCAGTGCAACAAAACTCATTAATGAAATCACCAAACGCTCTCTAATCCTGACAGATTGAATCCCCGTGGATAATGAATGTCCCACCCCGTCCTTTCCCCACTCTCAACGAAATAAAACAACATCCCACCAAGCTCAGCAGGTTCACCGTGACATTTTCACACCTCCAGAATTAGCACTTCGGTTTCCACAGCGCACATCTGTGCTTAATAAGCACACGGCAACGGAAAGACGCGTTTCTTTTAACTGAAAAACATTCTGTTCTATTGTAGCTTCTTTTCAACACCGCGTTATCTTGGAGTGTACGTTGGGCTGCGTGTGTGTGAGAGATGAATGATCTCCTCTGGTGCCTCTGGGTCAGGGAGTGTGTTCGCTGTGAGCAGTGAGGAAATGCACACAAAGGTCCCATAATGCCAAGACGAGCTGTGTGGTATCACTCTTTTAATGATAACCACATATACTGGGTATGTCTCCCCGTATATACACGTTATGAATATTCAAATGAGATGTGTGAAATGTTGCGCAATTACCACTCGTGGCAGGCAAACGAGGGATCTGTGTGTAAAGAATGTGATGGAAAGGCAGAGACGTAAACACACTGGAAGAAGAGCAGCAGGGAGATATGATACAAATAAGTACTAATATACCATATTTTGTATCAAGATACATTGTTATGTATATTTGCCATCCCTGGAAGTTTCAATATGACTATTTGGCTATGACTATTTTATTATAACCAAAAAGTAAAACTGTACAAAGAGATTTATAACTTACAGCTCAGACAAAATGAATGAAACACGAAAAAATCTGACAAAGGCCATACAAAAAAAGTAAGAAAGCAAAAATACTTCATTTCAAATCCCACCTTAGCACTTCTGAGCCTCTTTTAAGACGTTTTTAATTGACTTTATGCATTACATGTACTCCGATTTTTATTTCTGCCTCTTACCCTGTCTGTATTCTTTCTTTTAACAATATTTTGTTCCTGGTATTATTAATTTGAGCATAATTTTTAATATTATCAAGTGGCTTTCATCGTCCGTCCTCTGATAATGTTCATAAGGTTTTAATGTGCAGTATATTTCTACTTTATGTGAAGTACACAGTGCATGTCCTTTCTTTCTTCCTGCAATTTTTTGGCTGTAAAGCACTTTGAGTTGCATTTTCTGTATGAAATGTGCACACAAATACAGTTTTTATTATCATTCTTAATTATTATGATCATTATCTGTTCTTTTCCAAGATACAAAGCAGTATTTTGCACTGCAAGTGTGTACATTAAATCTGAACCGCTCCCCACCCCCTCTGCTGTGTCCTCCATCTCCAGATAAAAACAGCTGTGTGCAGGTGACGCTTGTTGTTGTTGTTTCCTGGCTGTCGCGTGTACACTCGACCGCGTTCTCACTCATGGGAAGTTAAACCAAGCAGAGCGCAGTCAGGACGCTCTGTGCGTGTGTTGTGTACTATCTCTCACGGTTGGCACACAGCAGGCTGCCGTGACCTTTCCAGAGATCCCTGCAGATCTCTGTGTCTACAGCATCTCTCCTTCACCTGTACCTGCTCTGCCACTGCCACATCCTGTCTGTCTTCTAATTAGCTCTCGGTCATTAGACCCCTTGGATGGCTGAAACATCTCAGAGCTGGAATCAAAATAATGAGAGCACGAGGAACCGCCAATGGCAGAATTCCATCCCATTATAATCACCGGGCCTCGGGGTCAACGCTGCAGTCTGACTGATGTGCTTATTAATAGACACACCAACATTTGGGTTTGCACGTGGGAACACCAGTATGAAGAGGAGATAGGATCACAGTTACATTCCTATCTATTCACGCTCCGATACACAAGAAGGACAGGTAGAGAGCACGCTGGAGAATCTGAAGAAGATATCAGATAAGTCTGATATCAGCACACGCAGTACGGCTCCGCGCTCACGGTTTAACTCCGGGTTTGATCGATACGCCGCCGCGGCGGATCGGTAAAGAAAAATAAACAACGATAACAAACCAGTGGCGTCTTCAGCGGCAGCAGCACTTCAATGCTGGCCATATCCAGTACAAAATCTCATCTTGGGTTTATTTGAGGAAATAAATTCCAAAAAGCTGAGAGAGGAGGACCGGAGCTCTCTCGTGCGTGTCTGTGAAAACATAATACGGCCAAGGGAACAAACACTGACAACAACAAGGAACACGCTGTTCCATCTCCGCAATAAGGCTAGCACACGCGACATCACGCTGGATCGTAGCGATAGAATATCACAGCAGTTTTCAACGTCCATTCATCCAACAGTCAGTCTCCTCCATCGTTTGAACGTGTTTATGTATCGAGCTGATATTCAAAAACCGTCTGTCCGTCTGTCTCTTCGGCTCTGGAACACGTTCTGCTAAGCGTAATATGAAAGGAGAAGACTCTCGCTTGTCATCTGGTATTCAGCGAACGGAGAATACCTCGACTGTGGACATGCCGGGCGTCTTTGATGAGCTGACAGTGTAAGTTGTTGTGCTCTGTATCACCGGATCAATGAAGATAGTACAGGTCATTACTCTGTCTCTGAGACAGACAAAATGGATTACGTTAAGTGCTGCTGTTTTTGTCTCCAAATCCAGTGATATCCAGAGGAGGATGACAGTGAGTGGGAGGACAGAGAAGCCTGTCTTAGCTTCGTGAATGGAGTGCTCAGTCTTGACAGGAAGTAGCGAATGCATCTTTATTGAGCATCCCTCCTGTACCGTGTCACACCTGGCCATGGCTGTCGGCAGCACTTAGCGGGTGACAATTATGTAGTATTCCTAGATATAAGGGAGGATTAATTCATGATCAGCTACATGAATGGATGAACGCTCGTACAACCGACCACTCCACAGCGAACACGGACATCTCACTGCTCTCAGACGATGACAGACAAGACCTGACTGTCATTCCAAGTGGCTGAAGATTTGCTGGATAAAGGCAAGCTTCGAGCTTCAAAGCCGGAGATTCTATCAGCGCTGCCTCGCCTGGAGCTTTAGCCGAACAACTTGCTGGGTTGTCGCTTCTTCGGAATCCTCGTGAACCTCTGCTGCTGCTCGGCTCCACAGCGTGAGGACCGATTAAAAAAAACAAAAAACCACAGAGTGAGCACTCTTTGATTTGTGGCGGTTTTCTTTACATGATGTTTGAAGAAGCCAATATGTTGCCTTGGTGGTGATATAATGAAGGATTTAAAGTGTGTGTGAGTGAACTGGTTGATTTAGCTGGACAGATTCAGCCTGAGTTTAGGCTATAGGAAGGCATCAGCTGATTGGTGAAGGAAGTCAACAAACAAACATTTAGGGCGGTACTATGAAGTGCTGACGCCTAAGTCGCCGTTCAACCTGCGGGCAGCGTGTCAGGTTGGGATTCTGGCCTGCCGGGCATTAAACCTTTCTTCAGTCTGAGTCCGTCTTAAGATCGGTTCTCTCCAGGTGCATCTTGGTAGGTTTGACCTTTAAATCGCTGGGACTTATCTTGCTCCTAATTCATCTAAAATTGTGCACTACTAAAAGGTCAGTTCTCAAAGACAAGAAAAACAAGTATCTGGTCTCAAAGAACCCAAGGATGTTGTAAAAATAGTACAACTAGATCAAAGACAAAATCATTTGTCTGGAAAAGTTCTCAATATGGAGGAAAATGTGTTTAAATCCAGGATGCAATGCAGGCGTGGAGGCTGTGAAATGAGACTAAATGTTTCAGCGATTTCAGTATCGATATCATAAACCTAATTCAAACTGAGCACAAGGCCATCAAAATATTACAATACAGGCTAAACTAAATTACCACAACTGACGGGGTTGTGGAGGAAAACATCAACAAAAGATGGAGCCAGAGGCGCTGTCCCCCGTTGAACAACATCGCAGAGACGTGACCGAAACTGCAAAGCGGTAACGGCCTCGTGAATTGCTTTGCTGTGGTCCAAGATTGAAAATGAAAGCAGTGAATCCCACTCTGTCATTATCTATTGTGAAGCAGTGAAAAGGATAAGATGTTGAAAACAAGAAATTATGGTATTGACATTCAGTATTGATCAGAGCTTTTTAGTCCCAGTAATGCTGGTTTCAGGCCTTAAATTACCCAGAACATCTCAGTAACGAGTTATATTATCCTACTGAGATACTTGAGGGGAAAATAGCTTGAAATAAGTGAAATACTCCAACCCGCAAAGTGCCTGGTTAGAGGAAATATCTGGTCAAACACAATGAGTAACGATGCACTTTTTGCATCCAGCCTGAAAAGAACATGGAAAAAAACTTAAACGTGGGTGGATGATAATGTGAATGTGATGATGATGATGATGATGAGGATGTCAAACCTGGTATCCAAGGATGCGGAGGAGAGGCACAGAGGATTTCAAAGACAAGGCGAAGTTGAAAATGTTCTTATTTTCTGCAGTAAATGTTTCTAATCTGCGTAGCTTTTATAACCAAATCCACTTTAATGCCCAACTTTAAACGCCTAACTCATGATTTGTTCTCTACTTTTTACAAGGCAAAATTTATAGACCTGTCTCGTAAAAACTTTTTACAATATAGATTTTGTCTTTGCAAACAAAAGCTCAATTTAATGAAAAGTCAAACTGCAGATAACTTTGGAGCTCAGAGTTCACATGAATTCCACTGGTGCAGATGCAGACCATTAAAACAACCCTGGGTCGAATTATATACAACAGACTGTTTCCTGTCTCGGATCGCCATGGTGATTTGTCCTTCACTGGCACAATCTAGGGCGAGCTCTGCGACGATGCGAAAAGGTCTGCTCGGCTGGCCGTTCAGCTCTGCCTGATCTCCTTAGATGACAAAATGAAAAGTGACCGGTCTTGGGAGAAAGTTTAGACTTAAAAATTTGAGCCAGGGCGTGGAAAGAGGACATGGCACGGTAGCTCAGGGAGAAGGGGAAGAACGTGATCAGGTGCCTAAAAGAGGCTCAGGTGCTGAAAACAGAAATTAATGACGTCCCAAGAGAAGATGAAGCCAAAGCGGGCTGACCCTGTCAAGTCAAAGCCAAGGATAGTCACCTTGCCAAGCCACGGCACATGTAAATGTGCTTGTCCCTGTTCACACTTTGACATTTCTATGAACCAAAATAATCCTCCTCATTAAAGTTTTTAGTGTAACCTAACAAAAGTTTAGGGGTGAATGGGATACCTTTGCTGGATTAAAAAAAAAAAAAAATCCGTATTTCAGCTGCATCGGCCTGGGTAGAAATGAGATGCAGCAAAAGGAAAACAAACGTGCTGGTGACATGCGACGGTGTTCCTGTCACTGAACTGTGAGAGCTCCTTCTACCATGACAGATGGTGCGATCAGCTTGAAAACAATGTGAAGGACACAGCAGCCAAGATGTCAGGGAACGCTCCTGCCTGCGTCCATGCTGACTTAGTGTGAGCGCAGGTGACGATGACCTCACATCAGGTTCATCTTAGAATGCACTACATCAACTTTATTTTCCTGTGTCTCTATTCCCCAGACCGATCCCCCGCACGGCTCCCCCCTCAACAAGCAGGTCCAGGGGTCAAATGGCTGTGCGGTCCACCCTCTGTCAGATTTACAACACACGAGAGGCCTTGAGACATATTCTTACATTTTCTCAATACACTACATGGCATAGCGTGGCCTCCCACGGGTACTACCATCTTCATCATCCCCTCTGGCCTTGTGGATGTTCCTTGCTTCACCGTCTCAATTAAACTCAGAAAAAATAATGTCAACCTGAATGTACAACTCATCTCAGCCCAGACGTCTGTGGATGTAAATTTTCATTCACTCTAAGGAGAAAATAAACAATAAACACTGACTCTGCAAAATCTGCGTGTTAAAATATAGACACAAGTTCAAACAGTGGAAGACAATTTAAGGTAGACTTTTTAACTTTTCACCCAAATGTTGCTGATTTGGTCACCGACACCAGGCTGGGCTTTTCCTGTGACCATTTCAACCATCAAGACTGGGAAACTAAATGAATATGAAAGTAAAATGCATAGGAAAGTCTCACAGACATCGGCCCCATCCTCTGGAAATCCTTAATGCCTCCACAGATCCTGCCAACATGGACCCCAGACAGCAGGACAGGGACCATAACAGTGGGGAGAGGGGGGATGAAAGAGCATCAGTTGGTAGACAGAGAACAGCTGAGGCAAACACGAGTGAATTATATTTAAAAAGGTAAGCATGCATGTGATTGGACGAACAGTTAAGAGGAGAATTCAAATCTGATTGGAGAGTGAAATACGATGTGGCCTTCTGCGAAGACATAGATAGTCACCCCTACGATGATCAGGGAACAACAGAGCGAGAGACTTAGACAGCGAGTCTTCCTGACAAAACTAAAGATCGATGCCTTCATTGGTTGGACTCTAAATTCACACGCCTGAGCGCCACGAGTTCCAGACAAACCCTTGGGGTTTCTGGCTCAAAACCCCCACCTCTGAGCCAAACTGATGCTTGTGGCCTCATGACACCATCATGTCAGACGGATGGATCCTGACCCAGTCTCTGACCGGCGCTACATGGCCTCAGCTTCATTGAGAGATCTTCTAATTAGAGTACCTTGTTTGCGGTCAGTTGTGTAGTTTGTGTGAGGTCGGAACATACAGTAGTTTATGGGAAAGATGTGGGTGTAATTAGAGTATTCCATGAGTTGGAGATTACTCATGTTGTGTATAAGTGAAGCTGTGCGGAAGACGGTGTCCTCCTTCGACATCTATTCACACAACACAACATCTATTTCAGTTCCAACTCTGTCCAAATCCAAGATACACAAAGTAACATGATGCCTTTTCAATATCGCACCACAGCACCACAAAATGCAGCCTCAGAAACGACCATAGAAATGAACAGCACCTGAGTTAGCGGCTCTCGGTAGCCTCAGAAGAAGCTCGGCAAACGTATTTTCATGTGTGAATTATGTATTACCTTGTGCACGTTTGACGCACACTGACTTGTATAAAGCATAAATAATAATTGAAACTCTGACAAACTTGGAATCCCAAAACATGTTAAGAAAAATGTGGGTTTTTTTTATTTTTTATACAAAATGAAAGACACGGTGGTTGCGTGTCTGTATCCGTGGATCCAAAGTAATATGGATGAACAGTTTCTATGCCCTATGAGTGTCTTATAATCCTCTCTGCAATTCAACATAGCGACGCTGTTCAAGTATGATCAATATTCTGCTTTTCACAGAATGAATGAATTCAACAGACAGCCCAGTTAAGGCACCCAACTGTTCATGTGGAAACGTATAATAAATGAAATGTATAATCCAATTAAGCAGATTATAAAGGAAGAAACACTCGCTGAGATGGTAAACACCTAATATGACGAGAGGAATTAGTAACAGTGGTTTGATCCCCTCCCCCTGGCAGCGTGCATTAACAAATTGCTATCTGCAAACAGACCCTGCTGACCCCACAGGGCGGCTGCATGTTATTCTGAGATGGCAAAGGAACATTTATTTTTGGATAAATATGCAAGAGCCTACCTATCCGCCCTTGCCTTGACCCCGAACACACTCGGTGAATGACTGCAGATCTTTCTCTTTTTTTATCCGCATTTGGAATCTATTGGTTTTCACTTGATTGCTGCCCCCAGAGTCTTGCGCTTCTCTGAGCATCCCTGCAGCAATAAAAGAGAAAGCCACAGCTGGTGAAAAGAGTGCAGATATTAGTCTTCATCAGGCCAGGGAGACAATGACACTTATGAAGACCTATGTCATTTAATATACATCACCAGCTTCATCGCAGAAACTAGGAGCACAAAGCACGATCCGGTGCCTCAGGCGAGGAGCTCAAGGCTGGACCAACCAGGACACACAGGACAAATTGGCTCTGTCTAACCAGGCCAGAGGAATGCTCTGTCCCGCTCCGAAATCAGGCAATTTATAAAACACGGAAAGACAAAGACCCAATTTAATTTCCCACTGACACAGACCCCGTGTTTCAGGACAGAATTTAGGAGGAGGAGATTCCAGCTGTATTTGTATTAATAGATGAGCTCGATATGATAATGTACGGTGGCCCTGAAACCCAAAAATATGTGTTGTTTTACATTTTCATTTTTGCATTTTATTAAAGTTTTTGCATTTCTCCAAATAAGTTATGTTAATGTTTTTGAATTTTACCTAAATTTTTAAAATTTTCCAAATTTTGTTGTATTTTCTTAATATTTTTGTGTTTTCTTAATGTTGCATTTTTTAATGTTGCTTTTTTTCTTCTTTTCCTAATATTGTTGCATTTTCTTAACGTTCTACGTTTTCTTAATGTTCTTTATTTTGCGGTGTTTGGCACTTCCGGGCCACCGTAGTAATGTGTTTGTCTTTCTATTAAGGAAACAAATTTATGCATCAGTTTAAGCTCAGCTCAGTTAAACAACATATTTACTTTGTAATCAGTAAAGCAAGAAAAAAAAGAGACATTTTCTAAAAGGTCCACTGATTAATCCATTTATTAGTGACAAGCAATTATTTCTCACGGTTAAAGTGCATGTCAGCAATGTGGACTCTCCAATTAGCCTACGTTCACTTCGTGGCGGTACATTTCCCTTCGCCCCTTATGTGTGACTGCTGTGAACTTCCTTGGAGAAACTTTTCAACTTGAAACTTTGAAATAGAAGCGCTGGAGGCTCAAAGTTCACCTGATATCTCGTTATAACAAAGCCGCCGATGATTACTGTAATAGTTGTTGGCTGAGAGGTGGATGATGTTTTTCTCTCTCTGCAATACAACCAGTAGGCGGTCTGATATTAAGGAAGAATTGATCATTGTGCTTTATAGGCAGAAAGTATGATTGAAATCACAGCATTCTGTGTGGAAAAGATGAGATTTTCCCACAGTCTTGTTTACTGCCCCACAGTTCAACGTGCCACAGTGTTTTTAAATTGCATGTTTATTATCAACGTTTCTTCTATTATGCTGTGATCAATTCGCTCCATGATCTGGTGATGAAAACATTAAATTAATCCGGCTGCACGAACACAAAGGTGAAGCCTACTGTTATATGCAAACAGTTTAAATATAGATTTATACTCTGGGTGAGGAAGTTTGCTTGTACTGCTGCAGGTTTGACTCATATTTGCAGTGCATCCTCAAAACAAAGCTGCAGAGAAATCAGGCACTCCATCGCAAAAATGCTCAGATGTTTTGAAAAGTGGGTGTTTGCATGTGCAGCGTTTCTCCCCTGTGGCTGTCCAAGGTCTCACAGTTCTGTGTTTGACTGGATATTCCCCTATTACTGAAGCTCTAGACGTTCATCCCCCAGAACAGAAGAACTACAAGCAATTGTAAGATCAACTTTGGCATCATTACATCAAATTAGCCCAGTTGAGTATTTATCAAATATATATTTTATCTTGCATGAAGGCACATGTCTAAGAAGGAAGCGGGGTCTCAAAGGTCTGCCTACACCACAGTCCATTTCCCTTTTAGGCACTTTCCTGGGTCACTAATCTTTGATGTCTAGTCACCAACATTACGAGAAACCAATTACAGTGTGATGAGTGCCAGAGAAAAAGCTGCAGGGCCTGATATTAATATTCACAATTCACTGAGATGGAGAAGTGCTGCAGGTAAAATCAAGTCAGAAAAGACAGCACCAGAAGGCATCGGGGAAACGGTGGCACGCCGCCATCGTTTCTGTCTGTTTTGTTTGTCTGCTTAAACGTATAGAACACGAGTTGTTATTTTCCCATATTCTAAAAGAGGGAATGTGCTGATCACTGTCAAACTTGAGTTCCAAGTCAGCCGAAATGCATCCGGTAAGATAAACCCGTAGTGGCCTCGTCTGTTCTGAAAACTTTATTTTTGTTGTTTACATCAGCAACATATTTGCTTCAGCTGCATTTACTCTTTATATAGTTTATATTTTATATTTCATGAAACATTTACGTTGGACTTTCTATTGTTTTTATGCCATGTAACTAAATTTTGGAATTTCCCTTGGGATTAGTAAAGTTAGGTCTCATCTCATCTCACCTTATCTTTTCTTATCTTATCTTATCTTATCTTATCTTATCTCGTCTTCTCTCATCTCATCTCATCTCATCTTATCTTATCTTATCTTATCTTATCTTATCTTATCTTATCTTATCTTATCTTATCTTATCTCATCTCATCTTATCTGATCTGATCTTATCTTATCTTATCTCATCTTATCTTCTCTTATAAGCCCATGGAGATTTACCCTGTTTTACCTAATCCCACGTCTTTGTTGTATTATATTCAGTTAAATTACCAGATTACTGTATTTTACTTCATGATCGATAAAAAGTATTTTTCATCATTGTGTTGGTAGCATAAGAATTTCTGACTAAATGTCAAAATAGGCGCCACGTCTTCATTTTCCCAGTGTTTGTTACCATTATGATGATCAGCGGAATGTTTATTTTCGTGTTTTGCAGCGACAGCGTATGTTAAAGTCTTTCTGTGTGTTATCAGAACGCCATCATCTCGTCAGCGCGGCGCTGTCGACTCACTTTTTGTGCCAGGCTGCCTTTGATGCCTTGAGAATGTCAGAGAAATCCGTTGTTGTTTTGTTAGCGCGACGTTCTTAACAGTCTATCTTTAGTCTCCTCTCCGCTTCCTGCATGGTGACTCTTCAGCAGTGACACTGGCGCCGATGACTCACTGAGCAACCGACACCCGAGATTATTAATGTTTTTACAAAAATAGTTACACATAATAGCAGTGGTAACCCATGGTTACAGAGATGATGTCACCTTGTGTCAATGATCTTTTCCACACTTCATTCCAAACTTCCAATTAATCCGAGGTATTCAGTTGCCGTTTCAGGATGTAACGTTACGAGAGCGTGTTCATTTATAGAAGCACAAAAATATATTTTCCATTAATTTCCTGCAGCTCAGTCTGGAAATACAAGTCAAGGTTTTTTCTTTCTTTTCTTCTTCTACCCCTTATGAGAGTTGTGCCTGACTGGTGTCGTGGCTCATTTGAGAAATTTTAGATCATCACAATGGTTTGGCCCTTGAACTCTTTTCAGTAATCTTTGAAAATAAGCTGGGGAGGAAAGAAATACAAAGTTTGCAGAGGAGCAGAGCATTGTTGTAATGAACAGGCTTCCTGTAGGGTAATAAAGGTCCGTATGTGTAATGCCAAGGGCAGCCGGGAAAGCACGAAGACTATTACGGCTGAGCGGGCAGGCTTACAGCTCGGTCTGGGAGACGGGAAACAGCTCCCAGAAAGCCCCCACTGACACTCGCTTTTGACTGCACACACAATTATCTTGCAAGGTTGCAAACGGAGCTTCCTTCTAGTGCCAAGGTGACGATATGCTAGAAATGTCATATTTTTATTCTATTTTCTCTACAACAGGGCATGAAATGCACTCCCCTGAGTATTTCATCAGGACAGTAGGACAGGAAAGAGGGGCAGTGGGACCACAAAAAGACGCAGACGTAAGTGGATCATAAGCACGCGGAATCCTAAATAAAGGCACGTTATTCAAATGGGACATTTTTATAGAATTGCTCTCTAGCTGCATAATTTCACGTCTTCCACAGTAACAAATCTTAAACCAATTACAGTAAAGTCATTTCAGCTTGTTCATTTTAATGGACAGTGAAAATAAATCCTTGAGGTCAGGCGTTTTCCACGTTGGCGTATCATAAAACATGACCAGGATCTTAACTTCTAATTGCTGGACTCTTTAAGCTATTCAAGGGAAATTGATGCAGATATCTTTCAGGGAAACAATTAGCACAAAATGTGATGGAGAAAGTCGTTTGAAACGCCACTGAGGCCTGAAGAATATAATTGCAGTTTCTTAAGAAATTCCATTAACTCTGCATTTAATTTGCTTGGATTTTGACAAACTGTAGCTGCACTGTACCTTATACTAGTCGAAAATAAATACAAACTTAAGGCCATGAAGTCAAATTTAAGTTGTCCAACACCACAAACTGTCCCTGTCTGGCTTGGGGTTCAAAACACGAGCATACACACCGCAAATCATAAGGATCCCCATATCACACACATCACACGCAGCTAACAGGTGAATCATAAAAGTAGATTTTATACAATTTTTAGCCCACATCACTTGGATTTATGTGGTAAAAACAATTTGGAAGATTTCCGTCTTCATCACATCCACACATCTGTGCTATTCTTCCCCCAAACAAGGCACTGAATGTAAATCCGTCACCAAACACATACATCATCATTATATTGCAATTTATTACAGTGATAACACAATCTGTGGACTTCTTTGCAGCATCTGCAGAAACCTTCATCTCTGTACCATTTCACAACATCTGGAGTAACGTTTGTCACCTCCTATGAACATATAGTCCTTAAACTATTCATTATATTCACTGCACCTACACCTACAAATATATATATAATATATATAGAGAGCGAGGGAGATGTTACGTTATTGTCTAAATTGAGTATAGATGAAAGCATATTAGTAATGACTGATTTCTGTTATGTTATGTGTGTGTCCTCTGTCAGCACTGCATTGTTCAGAGGGTTTGCTTGTCATAGTGTAGTGCTCCACTCATGTGTCATGTACACACTGCATAATGTACTTCATAAAATGATGAAAGGATTTATTTGTATTTCCAGTATTTTGTTTGTTTATTGTCCGATGCGCATAATAAACATAATATGAAGAAATGATACAAAGTAGAGGACTGTGTGTGATTGTGTGTGTGTGTGTATTAGGGTTTATCAAAGGCCTCGCCTCATTAAACTAAAATTACATATTACTGATGAAAAGTGTAATTAATGTATTAACAAATTACAATTACCAGCAAATAAAAGCTGGAATGATGACAAATGAATAACAATCATATTTACACAGACTATCGGATGGAAAGGATAACAATAACTCCAACGTTTTATGTCACTCGTCTGTTAGGTTTGATACACGTGGTCACAGTGGCTGAACAACTGAGCTGCCATAGAAGTCAATGGGATCATACATTATGGATATAGAACTGAGTCCTCATATCCGTTCTCTAGCTGGGAATAATAGAATTCAGAATAAAGGTGCAAAAGAAGTATGATAGGTTAGGACAGGACATTCCACGTCCTATTATTCATCTGAACTGTTCCACGACAGCTCGGCCTGATGTCCACTGGGCCCGGCGATGGGTGGAGACATCATTTAACTCGGGGCTCAGGGCCCCTATAGGAACGTTCACCCGTTTTGTTGCACACCACTGTGTGTAATGATGAATGTGCTGTTGATATTTTTTTTTTTTTTTTCCAGGAAAGTTTTACCGTATGTGCTGGATGATACTTTAGGCTCGAGCACACAATGAGATCAAGAAATACACAGGAGTCATTTTTCCTAAATAAATTGGCACTTGGTCTTCGCTTCAGTGTGATGAAATTATTGGTGTGAGAACATAAAATTGTTTCCAAAAGAATTATAACATCAAAGCTGGCGTATAATTAGGCTTCTCTCCAAATATAATCTATTTATCTATTACAGTGCCAACATCATTAGTTGAGGCTTCATGGTTTGCATTTTTTGAGGAGGTTGTGGCGAATGGGATTCAGAGAGTCGATGTTACAAATGGTTATATTTACATGAAAGTTCCACGGAAACGTGTTGTGGATTACGCAGGGATTACATATCTTTCTGTACGTGGATTCCTGCACTCCTGTGGAATGTTTTGGTGATGTTTAACATGGCAGATACACCATCGGGAATGTTACCGTTTAGTTTAGATTACGGTTTCATAGTAAAATGCAACAATAGCATGACACTGTCCAATCATACACCCAAAGGCACGAGTAATATTCAAACGTATGAGTAGGAAGTCATTTTCAAAGGACTCTCTGTGCTGGAACAATGGGGTTTTCTTGGGTGATGTGCATCAAATAATAAAAGCCGTTCTAATTCTTTCCGTGTATTCTCCCATTTTAATTTGCTTTAGTTCATTGAATGCTTTAATTGTGTAATCAAATGCAGTCTTATTACATTAGCTTTACTGGAATCCATCTCTTCTTCTATTCCATCGTGAAAATTATATCCAACTTGTATAAGTAGGTACCAAAAGATGTCTCATTTGCATGAGATATCACTGGAGGCTGTGTTCATTGTGCGATAATTGTTATAGCTATACACTTCTTGTGCCACTTTGCCAGCTTAAAGCCTGGGCCACGTGCCATCCAGTTTGTCCATAATCTAAATCATCGTCCCAACTAGTCTGCACAGTGGGAATGATAATACAGGCTGCTGTTTTTAAACGAACAAACCCTCACAGTGGGATGGAGACACCGGCTCAGCTCGGAAAGCTACTGCTGAAGATCTAAGGACACTCAGATCGTGAGACCATGAGACCGTGAGACCATGAGACCGTGAGACCATGAGACCGTGAGACTATGAGATCAGGATTGAGATCGTTGGCTGTCGTTTGGTTGCTGGTGTTTTTCTCATTTTTTAGTCGGTTTTATTTGTTTTTATTTCATTTACTTCCTTGCCTCCTCTGTATTCACTCGGGTTAAATGTCTCCTTGACGTGCAGGAGGTGATGGCAACTAAACAGATATTTAAAAATAAGAGCCAAAATGGACTAAATTTGAATTCAGTGTATGATTTGAAAACCACTCCCCTCCTGCGTACAATAACAAGCGCTCAGTGTATAAACAGAAGGAAATATGACTACAGGGGCAGACCTGAGGGTGATCATATTGGATCCGGTCTGTTCTGGATGAAGCTCTTTTCTGACCATTTAGCCACTTCTGCTGATAACATCCCAGGATCTATTTTCAATGACCCCCTCCCTCCCCTCCTTTAGAATGAGATATCATTCTCCCTTTTAACGATGGTGTTAGCTGTCTGTTAGTGCCTGATTAAAGTAATAAAATACCAGCAGTGGCGTTTGATGCTGAAGGTTTTTGGACGGTTCATCTCCAATCTGTCGCTGGTACTTGATTCCTGTTAACCCTGGTGTAAGGTCTTCATTCGGATCCGTCCCTCCATCCATCCGTAGTACAGTCTGATATCTTACAGGCATACAGGGACAATCTAATCTGAAAGAAAGACTTAGCAGTGATTTCTGGCTGCAGAAAATAAGTTGTCTCCCAAGCAGTGATGTGGTTTTATATAGCTCCCCTGGCACAGAGCGGAACATTTAAAAGGCACGGCGTAAATGAGCTTAGCACACTTTATTACCCATCTGCCAACAGCTTAAGTGTCAAGCCGCACATCACCAAGTTGGTAATGTTCGCGGGGATGCTGAAAGATGTCAGCAATTAACCTCGAGATGTCACATGTGCGACACGTAAGTAAACAACACCGAGCTCGCGTTCAACGTAAAGGCTGTCATAACGACACGGTCGAGCCTGCCTGTAATGCACGGTTTATTACTTGTGCATACAGATGATTAATTTCCTGATGTGGTGGCTTATAGGTAAGAGAATATCTGGGTGGAGGAGGGAATTTCACAGGAACAGGTATTTGCCTGTGAGGGTTAATCTTTGGGTTTCTGATTTTTTGGTTAAGGTTTCAGTGTTTTTTCCAGGAAGGCAGCCACAGCCATCTTTGTAGCAGTTTGTCGCAGAAAAACAACATACTGTGGCGGCCGTGGCTCAGCGGTAGAGCAGGTCGTCCTCCAACCACGGGGTTTGGCGGTTTGATCCTACTACTGCTCCCACCTACTGCTGTCCATGTGTCGGAGTGTCCTTGAGCGAGACACTGAACCCCGAGTTGCTCCCCGGGCGCTTCGAGTTGGCCTCTGTTCCTACATGGACGAATTACAGAATATGACCAAATAAAGGCAAAAGCCCCGATTCTTCTTCTAATGACACGACACGACACGACACGACACGAAACGACATGACATAATATATCGTATTATCTCATGTTATATTGTTGTACTGGGGGGGGCCTTACTATAGGAATGAATGATGGTTGGAGTTAAAACTGCAGAAGCCTCACTGATGAATGGTAAAACAATATACTGCTTCATTTCTCTTTCTATTTAATTGCATTTGGGAAGAGGAGATGACAGAATTACGGCCCAATGCTACACCTACACGCTAATGTTCAAAAGGATAATGGTAGCCGTGAAGAGTAATGTGTCTGACTCTGTTAAGAATAAAAGAGAGAGTTCCATTGTCCCCCTAAATAACAGCCCGCTCCTCCTCCGTTACTTGTTCGGATATGATTTAACTAGTAGCAGTAAATGTGTGTCATTTCTGTATAATATCTCCCCGAGCACAAGGGGATGCTTTGTCATCCCACAGCTCCAGTCTTTACCCTCGCTGTAACTTTTGGGCCGAATTCTGCTTGCTACATTATTCAGGTCAAGGTACTTTAGGATCAGTTGGATGATTTTATCCGGAGCGGAAACATGAATGATCAAACTTCCAATGTGAGTTTGACAAACGTAGAGGGAATGAGAGGGTGAAGCAGACAGTTTTGACAGGTGTGGTACAAAACATGTACCACAGTGTCCCAGTGCAGTCATACGTCAGTTGTCCTGCTGTCCATCATCCGCTCCCACGCTGCTGTCTGAGTGATTAGGGACTGACCACGTTGCCTCCAGGCAACAAAGAAACCAAAAGCGGTTGTTGCTCTGGGAGTGTGTGTGTGTGTGTGTGTGTGTGTGTGTTGATTTTTTTGTATTTTTTTTTTGTTTGTTTCTTACAAACAGAAGAGGCTCTATTTTCCTTTCTCCACATCTCCGAGTTGACGCTTCAGCAAACAACAGCTCTCTCAGAATAATTTATCGAAAGTGTCAGTGTGCCGGGGATAAACAGTGCTGTCAACGCCGTAACTTCACTTCAAACATCGGATTAGATTAGATCAGGACAACTTGATGACTCCGATTGCTTTAAGTGACCGTTTTAGTGCCGCTGTATACTTTTGTAAGACCTGAACCACTTAGGACAGCACCTTTTCACCATGATTTTTCAACACAAACTACGTTTCGGTGGGGGCTTCTTGACGTACAACAT
Source organism: Brotula barbata (assembly GCA_900303265.1). NCBI lineage: Eukaryota > Metazoa > Chordata > Actinopteri > Ophidiiformes > Ophidiidae > Brotula > Brotula barbata. Next base: position 55,005 of record OMNV01009052.1, read on the forward strand.
ATCCTCGAACAGATTTCATAATTAGCTGTCACTGTGTTTATTGTAATATTTGTTCTGCGTCTTTCTGCTGCTGGGTTTAACCAGTACTGCAGGAACCGTATATTGGTACAGTTTGACTCATTTATTGCGGATCACATAACGCTGCCCCCATTCACTGAAACACATAATGGTGTTTTCTACTTTCCACACAGCCATTGGTCTCAGATCTATTTTTAGTGACTGGAAACTTTCTTGGGAAACAGTTTGTAATCCATCACAGTGAATATCATGTCTCCTTTTATTTGGGTCAGTATTTGTTATTGCTGAATGGTAATGTAGGTGAAAGTGGGTATTGATCTTTGAATCTGTCCAAAATTTAAGTGCTGGCTAATGAACTGAAGATATGCTCTCACAAAGGGAAACCTGCAAAACAAATTAGCAAACATTGATCGGCTGAAAAAGGGTTCTCAAGTCACACCAAAATATTTTACATCATACAGAATTTTCCGACGGATTACCGTGGAATGATAATATAACTGATCTGATCCCAAAATAAGTCGAGAAAGTCGAGTTAAAGTCATTTTTCTGTTGAATTGAAAAAAATAAAATCAAAAGCTGCACAAAAATAAACAAATTAGAGGATTAAAGCGATTACAAAAGCATGACTTTTCCCCAGAATATTAATATGTAAAAATATATATACATTTTTAATATTACTTGTCTGTAATACTCTTCTGTAATAAACAAACCAAAAACACATCCACAAGCTAAATAACAAGTTGAGCCCTACTTTAAAGTCTGCATGAAGTTAATTTGCCTCTAAAGTGGATTAAACGTGCTAAGATGACCTCCATAGTACTTTATGGTGAAAGGTCACAATTTGCACCCTTGTGAGTGTATAGTTTGGTGAAATACACTCTATTCATCAGAAGTACTCATCCCCCAGTGATGGTGTTTGTGCCTGAGTGCAAACACAAGCTGGAGGTACTCGTATTTAAAATTGGCCGGGGTCCACTGTTAATGCTTTCAGCAGCAAAATGGATCCGGGATTCTTGGTGATGATTTCAAAAAAAAAAAAAAAAAAAAAGGTCCCTGAATTTCTGAAAAAGCTCCTTTGGTGCAAATAGGACTGCATTTCAGTTTTGGCAATTAGTGGTGAAATTGCAAGTGTGTGACATAAATTTGGGATGTGCTGATTATGGAATGGGCTTGTAAACATGCCTGAATGGAGACTCGTTAAAAAGCTACTTAACGGGAAAGTATGACATAACTGTCCCTGCATTATAAAGATGGAATGTTTATTTCCTTTGATGAATATTTTATATATTTTTTCAGTACAGGTTACAATGTGATGATTAGGACATTTGGATGAAATTGTTTATGTAGAAGGAAAGATGGTCCATCAGTGTAGAATGTACATTGAAATAAAGAACAAAATGTAGCAGAGTAACTATAATGTTGCCCCGTGTAGTAACAATTAAAGATCTTTATGTTCATAGTTATAGGAATATGAACATTAGACGCTGAAACTGGAGCAGGAGAGGAACGACTATGAGGATAATGAATAATTTGAAAATAAGGACGATGTCAGATTTTTATGGTTCTTCGTGTTCTCATTAAAATACTGTTACTGCACATTTCTTCTGGATGGAAACGGACCAAATTAGGGACAAATCGCTCTTTTTGTTATGTTTAGAATTCACTCTTTGGTCACCCAATTCAATCAATCAATCAATCAAGTTGCTCCAAGATTACTCTCCAGATGTTCCCTTCATCCACTTTGTGTAGGCCGATCCGATCTCCCTCTTAAACCTGCTCATCTAACCTTTGGGTACTGACTTTAAATTGGTAAGTCGCCGGGGAGAGATTATCCAAAGAGGCTCAAGTGGAGCAGCTCGGTGCTTACTCAGGATCCAGTGCAGGAGCAATGAAATCTCACCTACACTGTATGTCACCATTCAACCAGACAGCTATTTATCAACATACTTAAAACTCATAGGGGTTTAAGTGCAGGAGAAAATCCCGACCATTAAGCTGATGTACGAAGGCAGTGATGGTCATTTAATTCTGCTTAAATGACCCACAGGGATCTGGGCCACATCTCATCTCATCTCGTTATTACTCTGAAAGTGCACTACTGTGACTCTCTTATTTTGGAATGCTGACACACTGTTATGAGTTTGAGCAACATAAAGTAAACACTGTTTGCATGCACGATTTTACGATTTTCTTCCACTTTATCCGAGTTCTTAAACACACAGACTTCCTGGTAGATGGGAGCCACGGTGATTTCCATCAGAGTATGTTTTCACACAGAGTATTTACTTTCTATTCACTGGGGATGCAAAAACTGTGTGCTTTTTTTTTTTTTTTTTTATAACAAGATGAAAAACATCTTAAAAGCCGATTACCAGTTTAGTTAAGTGGAAAATGATGATCATTACAAGCAATCAGGATGAGCTTGTTTGCATATTGCAGATAAGTCAAGCAGCTGCAATTACAGCATCGGGCACAGGGGGTTTCTGCAGAGATTACATTCAGTAGATGGGAAAGATACAAACATGGTTTAACCATCAAAAGCCCAATTCCATTTGAGTTTACTTCAATTTCATGTACATAACAACAAAGTTGGCTTTTATGGAGCCTTATTAGAAAGTATTATTCATATTTACTCATCATTTTACACTTCGGCTTTACCAAAACATAGCAGACAGGCGTTGCGTCATTGTTTCTTTGGCTTGCATTTGTACGCATCATTGAAATCCAATCCCAAAATGCATTGCCTGGGCTGCATCCAGGGTCAGCAGTGTTAGCACACACAGGGAAACAATGTTTTCCCCCCTGAGTTTTCTCATCAAACTGGCAGGTTTGTTACAGTCTGCCCAGTTCTGTGTCTGACATGTTGCTTCCTAAAGCATATTTAGAGAGATGAGGGTTACAACCCCTCAGTGTCTCTGTGACAAGCCTTTGGAATCGACTCCATCACCATCTGAACCGCACGGGTCGAAGCTCAGCCTGCAGTGTTGAATGTTGTGAGAAAGCAACAGACGTCACTGTTTGTTGGTTAGAGTACGCCTTGGTTTTAGATTGTTTCTTGAATTATGGCTTTTTTTCTGTTAAATGAAACGAAGATGAGCGCAATCTGCTGCAAAAAAGTAAAATTCAGCTTGGGTGAATACCAATCTCTAAATTCTGATACGTGTAAATGGGACAGTGATTGAGTTCTCTGTCTCTCTCTCTCTCTCTCTCTGTGTGTGTGTGTCTTAGTCCTATGGTAGATAACTGTCCTCTTATTGTCTTTATTTTTCTACCATCAATGATCATGTGCATGTGTTGACAACCAGCTGTAGCTAGCTAACCCAAATGCACACCCACCCACAGTGGGACCTAGATGACCATCCAATCAGATTTATCTCTACGGTGAATTCATCACGTCTGTCGGTGGAGACGCGTACACTTGTGACCCTGTTGTCTGGGAAAATACTCTCACAGCAACAAGAGAGAAACGTAATAGAAAACACAGCACAAAAACAAACATTTCTGAGCTTAGAAATGAAAGCTGCTCTCAAATATTCTGAAGTCTCCGCTGAGTTCAGGCCTTCACCTCAGTGCAGCAACCAAGTGTGCTTTTAGGAATAATAAAAAAAAAGAAAAGAAACACCCCATACTAATAGATACAGCAGTGGCAATTTGTAGTTCACGTGTGTGTAACAACAAACAGGACCCTGGAGCTGATGAACCTGTCTCTGCATGATGACATCGGTGGCCTCTCTTCATCACAGGGACAAGGTGCAACCCTGGCAGGCTCAATATGAAATACAGAGCCAAAATGATAAGTAACTAAATACTGTTCAAGCAAAAATGTGAGTGAGATTTCAATGGGCATTCCAGAGGAGAGACAAGGGAACCGAACGAGGAGCGATACACTCTGAGTTACACCTCTAAATGTTGATGCGATGATGTTTTCTAGGTTGAGAAGTCTGCATTTTAGTGATGAATCTGTCGTCTGTTCGTCTGTGAATGATGTCTCCTGCGTGGTGGGTGGAGGAGGTGCGACGGCAGGCGCACAATCTATTCTTTAAAATGAGCATTCTGTCATTTCATAAGGAAGGATAACAACTAAATCTAAATTTCCTCATCCTGCGTTGCAAAGACTCGTCCTCTGGTGCCGTGTAACATCCCCATCCCCTCCGAACGACCATGCACCAAAGATTTGTTAGACAGTTCAGAGTTTACGACAGTGTGTAAAGTTTACGCGCGTGCGTGCGTTTGCATGCAAAAACAACCCTTCTCCTAATCAAGCGATCGCTGGCTAATTACCAAAGTGTATATTCTTCACATTCTGCAGTCTGGCTCTTCATATTCACATCAGGATCCCCCCCACCCCCACCCGCTCTCCCCCT
>OMNV01009052.1:80263-93266 GCA_900303265.1 Brotula barbata
AATGTTCATTCCGTTATGTGAAAGGCAGGAAGAGAGAAGAAAACGAGAGGGACGGAGCCCCGCACGAGAGAGAGAGAGAGAGAGATAGGGAGCGCGTGTGTGTCCATCCCTGTGCCAAGCCCGTCCTCTCTGGACATACAGAGATAGATAATCAGCCGGCTGACAGACTACAAGCAGCACAGAGGAAATCAAATGAGGCTCGTGTTTGTCATTGTAAATGGGATCAATAGAATCCCCCTGTCTCCCTTTGAGGCTACTGTATTACTGCTGTCTGATCTGTTTTACTCCGTGAGGGTAATCTAATGTTCATAATGGCAGCAACATCATCAGACCTACTTAGTGCTCTCAATTATAGGTAAAATACAATAATCAATAGGCACGACAACACGGTCAAAGATGGAAATCACACGAGAAACAATACAAATTTCACCCACTTTCTGCCTGATCGTCGCAGTAACACGGCATCGCTCTTCTTATGCAGATCACAGTTTGTCACTTTTATTCATTTTTTGGTAAGTGGAAGTCTTTTACTCGGTGCTGTTTATATTCTGTACTTTTGTGACTGTGTGTTCCTTTGTCATCCAAATTTGCGCAGCTTTATCGTCCCACTTCCTGTGGAGATTTTGCATAAATATTAAACAAGCGAAGCTCTGAGAGCCACGTGTGCAGACAATGTGACACGAGCTGAGTTTATCCATTACCGTCGCTTTCACTCCGTTTGATTGCTGCGGTATAAATATTCATAGGATGCGTGAATTGCCGCGTGGAAAGTTCCGTGTGGAGTTTGAGTGTGATGATGATGATATTAAGGTTGGCATGATGTGTGAATTATAGCACGTCGTTAATCCGCAGTTTGTGCCACACTCACATTGTATTTTAAAATGATTTAGCATATTAATATTGTGATTTTATAACTCTATGTCAGAGGGAAAAAGAAACTGTTGCACTGAACTGAATATTTTTTTGGTCAGAATTCACAATTTAGAGCTTGTGTCAATGTTAGCGTGCAAAGACTGCATGCTGAGTGACATCACAGTACATATTACAGCTAATATTGTACTAAAATGGAGATGTTGTTATAAACCAATGTGTATAAATTTACTATTAAGGTTGCTGCTTTTTTGATATAAATAGATAGAAATCTCACATATATAATATTAGAGATCAGCTAGTATGTGTTCCTCTCGTAAAACAAACTCTACTATGCTCTGAGTTATTGTAACACACATATAGTGCACTGGCACCAACTGTGGGTAGTAAAAACCTTGTAGCGATGATCTGAGAATATTTCTGAACTCATTTGTTAAGATGGCTCGGACAAAAATAAAGGTGAAAACACAGAAGAGTAACCGGAGCCGCTGCGGCAGACGCCCACCGCAACTTCAAATCCAATTCTTCCCCTGCCATTGGTTGATGTGCAGCATATCAATGGAATACTGCAGGGTATAAATAATGACTGCAGGTGAAAAGTGTCATGTGCCATATCTGAAGTGCAGGAGCTTCAGATTAACATATGACTTTTTCCTGCCATCCCAGCTTCATCCGCGTTCACGATCCAGACTGATGAATCGCCGAATCCAAACAGGATGTTATTTGGGGACACCTTTGCTCAGGAGTTGGCTTGTGTCACTATTTCCTTGAGAGATATCGCCCTTAGTGCTATTATTTGACGTGCTGTGTGCAGAGTTGTGACAATGCTCGTTTATCTTGGAGCTGAAATAAAAGTGTGAAGAAGCAGGTTTCATCATGGCGTGTCTGTTAAAGCCACGGAGCAATGGGGATTGCTCCAAACAAACTGTTCTTAGGGGAGGATCAGCCTTTTCTTCCAGGCCGACAAGGTGACTGTTTCCGAGTGCTGAGGCCGGGCCAGGTATTTTTTCATTCTGCAGATGGCACGGTGCCTGGAAAACCCACAGTCCAGGACAGGTCCACGCTCTGTGCCAGCCTCTCTCTCCACCACGGGGTTCTTCTAAGTTCTCTTAAACTCTTGAGCTGCACAGGCTCAGGTGCCAAAGTGTTAATCAATTAGGCCAAAGTGTTACGGCCCAAGTAAATTACACTAATTAATTTTGTTTAGTCAGTAAAGGCTTGGCAACACATTTAGGTCTTTTAGGGGCTTTTGATTGTTTAATTTGCTCTGTTGCTGGACTCAAATGAGATCAAAGTTCCCAGTTAGGAAGTTTAGGAGAGTTTACATTAGAGGTGAAATCACATTAGGCTGTGGGCTCATCTTTAAATGGAGCTTTTGAATGGTTTATCTTTTTGGATTGTGGATATATTTCAGATGCATTTTGTGGTATTTGTATGACGCTGTCCGTAAATCTCATTCGGATATTTATGTTTATGCTCCACTCTGCACATTTATGGACATTAATTTGGATTCAGCGCGTGACATCCTGACCCAACTGCCCGTGTGGTCTGCATTTCACATGTCGGACTCCACTTGGTACATATTGTGGATTGTGTGCACTAAACGATATATTCCGCATTTGAAATGCAGACCATGCAGAATCTTGACAGATGGGGCAGAAATACTGCAGCAAGCTCTTGACAGATTACTTAGTGAAAAAATATATCTAGGTAATATTTCACTCAATAAGTGAGCAAAGCCTGGATTTTCAACATGGACTGACATGCAGCAATTACAGGTTGGGCAGTAAGTAGTTTGTACTTTAACCGATTCAGGTCATGGTTCTGAATGTGACGGTGCAGCAGGAGATGGGGAATATTTTCAAAAATGTAAAAACTGAACAGGAGTGGTTTGCATATGAATAATAAATAATCGTAAGAATGACAAAATAAAGTGCAGATGATGGAACTGGAGCATTTAGTTTGAACATTTGCTTCAATCCCATGTTTTCTATTGTCTGTGTACACCGGCAGTGGAATCATCATCGCATTCATTGGCGTGGTGTTGATCTGAGATCCCAGACTGCGTGAGCGTCTGTAGAGGAGACGGATTTGAACTGCAGTCTGGTTTGGAAAACGCACTTGGCCAACGCGGTCATGACTGAGTGTTGAGTTGACCCGGGTTGAATTATGTTCACTCACTTTTTTATTGTCCAAGTTTGTTAACATAGAAACACAGATGATAACAGATTTAGGATCTTGATTCCATTTGTATTCTATGTATGTGTTATGTCTGTTGTTGTTTGTTTAGAAATACAGTCGTCCTGTACGTATTCTGCCATTCTGCTTAACCAAGGACATATTGCATCTACTAAAGTTCAGCCATGCAAAACATCCATCCATCCATCCATCCATCCATCCATCCATCCATCCACCCATTCATTTTCTGCAGCTTATCCTGATCAATATCCATACATAGAGACATAAAGACAGAGGCGTACATTCACTTGTCTCCGCGTGTCTTTGTCCTCTCTCCGTCTCCTGGTCTGTCTGTGTCCCTGCGTTTCATTTCTATTGAAAGTAATTAAATACGATGTGAAATTTGGCTGCTACAATTGAGGCTGAGGTGAACATATTAATCTGAGCAGAGGCTGAAAATCCAGAGAAATATACACACACACACACACACATACACGTACACACGCAGCTGTCACTACTAGTTTTTAGTCATCCAGCGGTAATTGTGGTTCAATTAAAGGCACGCTGTGAACTTTGACGCGCACGTACACTGTATTTACAGGCAATCACGTGTGAGTGTGTGTGTGTGTGTGGGTTTGTGTGCTTACTATGCAAATGTTGTGACTACACACATAATTGCACTGAGGCAAATTCAACCAGCCTATTGTCACTTTATTACCCATCCCTTTGCAAAATGGGGCACGATGGATGGATGGACGTATAGAGAGATAGATTTGAACGATGAGCTGCATTTGTAATTCACCTTTAAAATCTTAATCTTTCAGTCTCTTATAAACGGGTCAATACAATCGGGCCTGCCTGCTCTGTTATTTCATGTTTATTGTTACCTGATCAATTGTTGCCGCGCCATAATTAAATCCCTCCTGAATCCCATTTTGTTATCTACTTCAAATTAAACAAGAACCAGAGGCAGCGGGTCAAAGGTCGTTCATTCAATTAGTGTTTCATCTACCACATTTAATTACCAACAATCTGTGCCCTCTTTGACCCGGCAGGAAGCCTCGTACGAGTAATCAGTGCACTTTCCTGATTTCCTTCACTGTGAATCACATCAGTGCATCCCACCTTTGTCACAGGAATACATTCTCACATGAACATATATATATATATATATATAGATATATATATACACACACATAGAGAAGATCAAAGGTTTTCTTCTGCAGATGAGTACGTATTGATCCCGTCTGTTGTTTTGAAGCTTTTCTGTCATGATTCCAGCTGGTCACCTCACTCCAGTTGTACACTTTGATCTTGTAAAAGCCCAGATGTGGACCCATTTTTTTACTAGATATGATGAAATGAACTAAATATATGAATAGAAGGAAGAGCAATATAGGAATTTATATATATATATATACACACAGTATACAGTGTATATATATAGAGAGAGAGAGAGTGAGAGAGAGAGAGAGATTTTTTACAATTTGTAGGACGTTACACCTGTTTTGCAGCACCATCTGTATTTAGCCTTGTTGCCTCACAGAAAGAAGGTCGGTCCTGGAGTTTAAATTAGACCTCACTGTTAAGAGTCCAGTTTCCTCCCAGAAGCCCCATTCGGATGGTAAATGAATTGCGAGGGAACATGAGGTAATTGCTCCATTTACAGGTGCTAGTCTGTGATTTTATTGCCGTTTGAATGGACAGTGTCTGTGTTTTCCCCCCATGACATCAGAGAAAATTCCGGGGCAAATTATCTTGTGTTTTTCCATGATCTCACTGATCCTCTGATCATTTCAATTTTCAGTTTTCAAGGGGAAACAGGCCCAAAATTCACTTAAGGACGCATTCTGTGGCCTTTAGTAAAGGTGGTAGCAGCGAATCCTTTTTGCATTGATTTTGATGTCAGACTGGAGTAGGATTGAAGTTTTAAGCTGATTAAATCATAATATCATTATATTAGACCACTATCTAATAGTAATTAAAAAATTAAATGATTATCTCAATGCTATCAGTTAAGGTCACTTGATTCACCGCCGCACAGGTCCAAATTATGCTAAAAGAAAAAAATAGGATAAGAAACTTCAATAAATGTACTGAGTGGATTAATCGGAGGACAAAAATCAATTGTCCCCTGAGTCTTTCATTGCTTTATGAGCGGACAAGCTCTATCAGAGAAGATTTTCACACTTATTTCATGTTTCCTTGAGCTTTGGGCTTTCATTTTAGAAACATGACACGGCGTTTGAGTGAACAAGCATAAAAAGAAGTGCCTTTGGTCGTGCTGAATAACAGTCAAGAAAGAATGGCCTGCAGTAAAATGCATAATGGATGTATTGTGCATTAAATGCGGGAAGGGGAACTATCGTTGCTATCAATGCGCCGGTACACCAGAAACACCTACAATCACCTCAAATGTGTGAAAACTGTGACGGTGACCGGGCGCTCGCCTCAGGATGTCTACCAGCAGGTGATGACAGCTCCACCAAAGTCAGACATGTTCAAATGAAATGTGGTCTGTCCGTATCGTATCAGCTCCGTACCTCCACAGGCCACGGCGGTGCATTAGAACGCACCTTTAGAAAATTAAAGTGGAGGTCCTACTTTGTCACCTTGATGGAAGAGGACACATTCTTCAGCTTGATGTTCCGCACACAATCAGAGCAGCTGCTGTCACCCCACGTACACAAAGGGCTACACGAAGCCCTTTGTGACGTTTTCTGGGATGATTCGAGTAAATGTCAAGGTGAGGGAGGAAAAAAAAACAAGGAGAAGCAACCCTGTGAGTCAGGTTTTGAGCTTTTCACAGCTTTTGATTGAAAAACACACACTAAGCACTTCATTACAGCCAGAAACAGGCAAAAAAACAACCCAAAACATTCTGATGCAACCTTAAAAGCTAAATTATGCTATAAATATATATTTATAATTTTTTCTAGATTTGTTTGTTCATGTCACAATTCCACTTTTATTGAATGATTTAAATTTGACTGTCCGGTTGTCTGACATCACAGAAAGCGATTTTAAAACGCTAAAGTGAGCCGTTCAAATCAGCAAACAGATACAGGTAGCAATCAAGTAAAAAATGTCATATAATATATATATATATATAGCAATAATAACAATAACATGGCAAAAATAGGAAATAGGAAATCTAAAATCTTAGAGTTCTGCGTTGAATGGAATGCCCCATTAGCTGTTAGCTAGCAGAATCCTAGCAGCACCATTAACAGCCAGCTGGCAGCTAATGGTGCTGCTAGCATGAAAGCATTTTGAATTTAAAAATAATATCTGTTGACATTTCTTGCAAACTGTAGCAAATTTAAAGCAATTAAATCATTCCTCTGACACTAACACACGTTTGGCTTAGCTAGCCTGCGCTTAGCCATGCCAGAAACACTTAGCTAGGGGATGCTCTTTGTATTATTTTATTATTTTACACAAATAGCAAACCCACAAAAAAGGTGAATGCAATCATACAACTTCGCTGCTGAAGATGCAAAATGCACAAGCAGAAATGAGTGTAACACTGTGGAGCCGTGGTTACTAACAAGCTGACATCTCAGGTGCTGCCAATTTCCTCTTTGTGACAGCAGAGTGGGGTGTCAAGTGATATTCCATCTAAAATCTGTCTTTTGCGTACTTCCTCGTAGACTTTGATTCATCCCAGTGACGAGTTCTGTCTGTGCTTAAGTATCAAAACATCCATTAAAAAACTTTCCGGCGTTATAATTCGTTTCCCGATCGAGCACAATTTGGCTTTTGAATCAGTGGAGGTCTACAACACGTTTGCAACAATGCTAAAAAGAAGAGACGGAGGGCAGAATTTTTTGCAGAAGCTGAACTTTTCCTCTTTGGAAAGACGGCGTCGCGTGGCATTGTTGCAGGCTGCGCCCAAGTTTGAAAAGTGGAGCGGAGGGGCGACTTTTAGACGGGGAACGCTAGAATTAAACTTTGATATGAGCTAAACGCTGTCGGTACCTCCCAGTCACGTTAATTCTTAATGAACCTCATTTGTTCTGTGTTGTTATGATATACTTTACATGTACAGTTAAGTACAAGCAGCAAGCGGTGGAATACGATTCCCTCGACACAAGTACCTCCCATTCAACTTTAATGAAAGGTGCCTATTAATATTTAAGATGAAGTATTCAAGCATTAGTGTCTGACGGTGAGCTCGGTGTTGATGTCCCTAAAATCATTGTGGTAAGAAAATTTACTGTTCCATTTAACGCACATTAACATCCATTTGTGCTCCAATAAAAAGTGCTGCATTACTATTTAATTATTGTAATTCACGAGCTGATTTGATAGGAGTCTATTGTCTATGAGTCTAATGTTTTTTAAATGTTAGTGAGGTATTTATGCAGGCATTCGAAAAGAGTCCAGCGGTGCCAAATTTCAGATTAACAGTTTTCTTTACTCACGCAAAACAATCCAAACATTTTATATTTCTAATAGTCAGTCAACAGTTTCTCCGGATATTTTTTTTGATATTGAAGTTGGGTCCATTTTCATGGACGCAACCATTGAAGTGGAGCAAGTAAAATTAGTATTCAATTCTGATTTGTGTCTATTGCAAGTTCTTATTATACAAAGAAAAATTAGGAAAAAGTAAACACACCGTCAAACAATGACAGAGGACAAAAAGTCAAAACTGATTTTGTTTTCACAGTGTTAATCCTGTCTGTCCTGCCTAAGTCACAGTCTCTCTCTCTCTCTCACACACACACACACGTAGCTTGTTGTGAGATGTCCGTGTGAGTTTCTGTTGTCCCCATCTCCTGACCTTGTCTGCAACGTCCCAATGATTATCAAACGTTTCACATTTTCATCCACAGTCCTGTAGCGTTAGCGGGACGAACAAGCACGTTGAATCTGGTCAAAGTCAAGAAGGAAATTATAGTCTGTTGATGTGAGACATCCTCCGTCAAAACAGTGTGTGCCCAACCTCGTATGTCACTGTGTGTTGTGCTTGACGTTCATGACCTGATCTGTCATCGTGCGGTATGAACCCCTTAAAATGCTGGGAAATGAAAAGGCATAAGATCTCGTACTTCCTAGAGGATGTGGCTTTTTTAAATTTCCCTTTAAACTCTCCTTACTCTGTGTTGGGTATGATTTTATATCGTCTTTCCTAGAATGAATCCCGATGCTTGAGTTTTGTGTTTTGTGGTCCTAATGGATTCTACTTTGATGACTTTGGTGAGACGTATGATGGATAATAATCATCGTCTCCTGATATTTGCTATCTTTTTCGTGCTGTGGGCATTTCACTAGAATGTAAAATAAAACTATGAAGATGGGCCTATTGGCAGATACCCAAGAGTTTAAGAAGTTAATTTGCTCTCAACTATTAGTTATGTATCTTGCAGTGTACGTGAGGTTCTGTTGTCCCTCAGCTGTATATGTAAGTTTATGAATTTTCAGCGTACAGTCTGATACTGTACGCTGAAAATTCATCCTTCATCATTATATCACCAAAATTTATTACTGTGAATTCATTTCTATGGAAGGTGAGACCGACATGCTGTCAAGAATTTTTGTAACGCCGTTGTCTTGAGATGACAAAGCTTGTTTTCTTGTGATAGGTTGATTATCAATTTTGTTATCTCGAGAAAATTAAAGTTGTTTTCTGGTGATAACGGGATAAATTATCCAACCCATTTATGTCTCAACTTAATGTTCAGTTATGAATCCTCCTCAACAGTCATAACGGTCATTTTAAGGCTGAAATCAGGTGAAATCACAATTATCTTGTTATCTCAAGAAAACAAACATCGTTTTCTCACGATAAATTAACTCGTTATCACCAGAAAACAACTTTATTTATCTTAATATAACAGAATAATTAACATGTAATCTTGCACTTTGTGCTTCCTCCATATGCAACACATTCTTCTCCAGCATCCTTAAAACCTGGTTGCTTTGTCAGCTTTACACGCCACTTGTGCGAGGCCCGCAGGGGGGTCCGCCAAGGTTGGAAGATGCAGGTAAAGCAGAATTCAAAGCTGATCGGACCTGTTATGGTGGAGGCGACAGAGAAAGTGCATACAAACAAATAAAGAAGCTCAAATTATAGCAGGCTTACCACAGAACGCCGCTAACGATCAAAAGAATGTCTGCTGACACATGTTCAGCATCAATCAGTGTGTGATCAGTGTGTCAGAGCTGTCCACAAAAGCACTCTGATCAAGTATTTGGAAATATCCAATGTCAGTGCTGACACTCTAATGTGACGCTCAGCAAAAAAGCAATTAACGCCTTTTTGACATGTTTTCATTAATGCATCACAGGGAAAACTAGAAGAAATGAAATGGATCAAGAAGATGAAAGTCTCAAAGAAATGGAAGACAGGAAAAAATAAAAATCAACATCCCCGCGCCACCGAATGCTAAAATTAAGTTCATTGTATTGATTTCACTGTTGAGACCCAGGATCATATAGACACCACCACTACAATCTGCCAATAATCTAAAGCGAACTGCCTATAATCTAAGACGACGGGTTTAAGGTTTGATGTATTTTCTAGAGTTTGGAAAGTTTGATGTGTACTTAGTACTCAGTTTGACTATCATCACTGCAGGATGCTTGTAGGCACATTTTAAACAGCAATTACTACAAGCCCTTCGTGAGAAGTCAAAGACGGAGTTCAGCTTTGATGTACTCATTTAAATTTCTTGTCTTGTCCACTTTCGGCTGGGGGGAGATCTTATTAAGAAATCTTCGGGGTAGTTTTCTAATTATATAGTGTTTTAATATTTCATTTACACAAGATATTACGGGATATTACAAAACGTGGAACATGGCAACCGCCGCTCGACGGCTGAGCCTGAAATGTACATTTATGGCTACTTATGGCCAGATGTGTTTTGAATGAACGTTGGGATGTGCAGACAGTGGGGGGGCTGCATGGTGTGGAGAAAACTGCATGTGTGATGACTTGTTGGATGATGCGATAACGATTTGTGATGCAATAAATCTGAGATTAATGTGTGCAATACTTACTATTTCATATGATACGTTACGATACGAAACGATTCGATACGTTATGATACGATGTGATACAAAATGATACAAAACAATATGTGTGATACAATCGATACAATACAATACGATATAATACGATACAAAACATAAAATACGATATAATACGATACAAAACGATACAAAACAATACGATACGATACAATACAAAACGATATAATACGATACAAAACATATAATACGATACAAAACATAAAATACGATACAATACAATACGATACGATACAATACGATACGATACAATACGATACAAAACAATACAATACGATACGATACAATACGGTACAAAACATAAAATACGATACAATACGATGCAATGCAATACGATACGATACAATACGATACAAAACGATATAATACGATACAATACAATACGATACGATATATTTCCCAGCATTTCCAGAGCATGAACTCAGGCCGATGATGAGCCTTCGACATTTAACGCGTCAGACTTTTGTAGGGATTTTAAGAATTGCATATTTAGCTGAATATAGTGCTGTGTAACATCCAGTAAATCTTTCCAAACCAATAAAGATAAGTGCTCCATGTGATGTTCAAATGGATCTGAATGTGATTTATTACATTGTAAGATAAGATAACTGTTCAGTGCCATTTTGTCCAAACCCTGTTGTTGTACAGAACTGCACTCGTGACATTTTGGAGGAGATAAAGGAGCAACAGTTGGAATGAAGTATTATCTCCTAGATTCATATATAGTGATCTAGTGACGGGATTTAAAAAGTAAAAGTGTGCAGAGGTCTACTTTTCCTTGTTGGATGTAGTATATAATATGTTATAAAGTGTAATGTAAGTGTATCAAGGCCTTTGAGTTGATGAAATATTGAAGTGAGTTCACCAATCTATAGTTTATAAAGCCCATAAAATGCTGAATTCAACTCTCCGTTTACTCCCCAGAATGAAACCTGTTGTAAGGATCCGTTTGTTCTCCAAACCAGGCAGTGTGTAGGAGATTAGTTTCTAGGTCACATTTTTAACCATTTGTTGAATCCATCGCACCATAACAAACAAACCCAAGAGAAGAAATTGCTTTGTGAAAAATGCTCATCATTGTTCTTTGAATTAAAGAGGCAGGCAGTTTACTCCACCATCTCCTGCTCCATAATCCAAGATTTGATCTGTGTGTTTTCATTAGCTGAGCTGGAATCGTCTCACATCTCGGAAGCACAATATTCTATTCGGAAAACATCCACACTGTACCTTCGGACGGTTTGATGCCACCACTTTATATTTATGACTGCCGTGTCTCACAGAGAGCAGTGTTTTCCTGTGAAGTCTGTCACTTTCTAATCACATCTCCCACTTTAATCTTTTCTCTTCCTGTACCTTCACAGGAAATCTTCTCCTGTTTATTGAAAAAACTTTGATCCTTGGCTCATTCTTTCCTCTAACACGTCTCCATAATTTATGATGCAGCGTTATTGTCAGGAAATAATAAAATACTTTTCTGACCTTTCTGCGGCGAGGGAACAAAGAAAAAAAAATAGATTTCTTTAAAGCGATATTTCATATTTTTACACACACACACACAGCATTGTAAACGGAGTGTGTTACAGTCTGGCCTTCAGCTCTGTATTCGGTGTTTCTCAATGCTTCACATTTACATATCATGGCTAAATTCCTCTATTATCCCAGCTTATAAACTTCCCATTACATTCAACATCATCTCACACTATGATGTCGATTGACAAATTCCATATGCCTGTTCATTGAGGGACTATATTTAGCGCTGCCAGAATCTGGATTACGGAGCAGTGGGAAGTTCAGTAATGTGCGTTAATCCTGTCATGTACGTTTAAATAGCTGTCCTCCTCATAAAGGTACAATCAGCTTGATTTATCCACTACGCTCTACACTGAGAATATCAATATGCATTAATCAGGCCTAATATAATCCCAGCTGGCTTTGAGTTCTTAATGTCAACTAGTTTCCTGGACTATAGATGGGAAATAATTGCCTTCTAAATAGCCGATGTTCAGAATGTTTCAAAGATTTTAATTTGGTGGACGTTCTGTACTTTTTTCTTCGGCCTGGGCCCTGAGTCGTTTACTGCTCTGCGTGTAAAATCGACGAGGTATTCCTGGATTCGGTCCATTTTTTTAGTCATTTTACTATATCTGAGACGAAGCTGAAGGTATAATTAGCCTTTGACTCTTTCTGCTTTATAAGCAGCCCCTATGGTCATAGTTTCAATGAACGCATTTTTTCACGAACCTTTGCTGTCATGTAAATGCGTATGTAATTGAGTTCACCTTCCTCAAAGTCAAAGTGGCTTTACAGATCAAATAAATGGCATAAAGCAACGCAGACAATAAAAGCAGCATCAGCAAGGAAGAAAAGGAAACATTTGACGAGTGAATCGCCAAAAATGGACTGGATGGACGTGTACGGCATCCAATTATGGGCAAAATACAAACGATAGATAGATGGATGGATGGATGGATGGATGGATGGATAGATAGATAGATAGATAGATAGATAGATAGATAGATAGATAGATAGATAGATAGATAGATAGATAGATAGATGGATGATGGATGATAGATGGATGATGGATGGATGGATGGATGGATGATGGATGGATGATGGATGGATGATAGATAGATAGATAGATAGATAGATAGATAGATAGATAGATAGATAGATAGATAGATGGATGGATGATGGATGGATGGATGGATGATAGATGGATGGATGGATGATGGATGGATGATGGATAGATAGATAGATAGATAGATAGATAGATAGATAGATAGATAGAGTGCGATCCTTCCCAGCATCCCACTCTGCGTAGCTCATTGTTTCCACCGCACGTTGGCGTTTCAGAGTAATCATCCAGCGAGGACACACACGCTTGTAAATGGATGAACGCCGTTTAAATCAACACGCG
>OMNV01009053.1:0-25653 GCA_900303265.1 Brotula barbata
TTGCCCCAAATTCAAAACATGACAGACAGATAACGAGAGTTTGAGATCAAACTTTTGGTTTGGTTCTGGTTTGGTTTGTGATTTTTTCCATTTTCAGAATAAGCCACTATGTGTCATTTAAATGGATGATTAGTTGTTGGACTGTTTGTGTGACATCAGCGTTGGATTTTGATGCTGGGCACTGCAGTGCAGATCTACCATCACGGTGAGCTGACATCCAGCTGTTATGCAATGGACCCACCCCCACCCCACCGGCTCTTTTGTCTGGCTGTCCCCGGTCTCATCTTTGAAACCCCCAGCCCGCTTTCGTTTTCACCCAACCGTCAAGCGTACCTGCAGTAAAACATGCCATAAAAAGAGAGAGAGAGAAAGAGAGAGAGAGAGAAAGGATGTTTGTTCACCACACTGTTCTGTCAGATTCGTTGTATGTGAGTGTGTGCGTGCTGGTGCAGGACAGTGAGAGAGTGTGAATCCTGTATCCCTGTCACTGATGTGTGTTAATGTTATACTGCAATTTTACCAAATTTCAGGAAGTTATTTCACATTACTGCTGTTGTTTTTCTGTAAGTTGTATGATTGTGTAGATGTTTGTGTTTTTCTTCCAGGTCTGCTGGTCTTTGAATGGACCCTTACGGATCCACTGAACGCAAAGCACATCTACATGAAGTTATCTGTCTAGTTGGATACAAAGATCCATACGGTGGTGACTGGACAGACAGACTGGTGGACACTTGTGGCGTTAGTTTTACCTCCACCCTTATTTGACATTTGACGTTTTTTTTTTGTAATTATGGTCAAATTTTGAGTGGCCAAGACAAGACATCCTGGCTAGCAGTCTCATTAGCCAAGACATTGATCTCATCATGACCAAGTGCACAAACGATACCAGGGAAAAAGTGCTTCAAATTGGAAGGAGAAGAGCTGGCGGAAGTGGAAAACTTCACACAATTTGACATGGCCGTCGGGATGGAGGAACGGGGACAGACATCCAGGCAAGGGACAGCAAGGACAGTATGTCTGACCGTCGCCACTCCAAGGAGACATCACAGAACACCAGGCTCCCAATACAACTCAGAAAAATGGACAACAGCAGCCATGTCAAACAGGAAACTATAGACCTTCATCAATGTACACCTGCAGCCCATCAACATTAGAGAGGAAGGACGGACGGAAGGAAGGAAACAGGAGGCAATCCAGGTCCAGGGG
Source organism: Brotula barbata (assembly GCA_900303265.1). Classification (NCBI taxonomy): domain Eukaryota; kingdom Metazoa; phylum Chordata; class Actinopteri; order Ophidiiformes; family Ophidiidae; genus Brotula; species Brotula barbata. Next base: position 1,207 of record OMNV01009053.1, read on the forward strand.
CCTTATTTATAAAACTGTGCATAGTGTTCATATCAAAAGGCAGAGTATGCATGAAACACAGCGTGACACACGTCCCACACTGGTTTCCCCTTAAAAATGACAATCAACTCAAAATGTGCCGCAGCTTTTGCAGGCTTCATGAAACGTCCAGTTTTCTATAAATGGTCAATGAAACGCCTGTAATTACCATGAATGAAGACATCATGGCAAACACAAGAGAGAGAGAAAAAATTCACGCAATGTGTAGTTGAATTTCTTGTTGGAGGTGAAGACAAGAAAAAAAAAGTAATTCGTTGACGAATCAGCACATAAGCACATCTCAATCGGTGCCCTTGTAGCAACATGAGTGCAGCCAATAGCATCGATAACGTTTTGGGGAGCTGACTAACATGACAAACCAGTTATACCTCCAAATAAATCCGCCCCAACTTTACGCACCTTAGTTACCACCACTAGTTCATTATCAGGAAAAACACTGGAAAGGGGCTGGTTGGAACCACTTCACACTTGTAACCAATGTCAACAGACAGACTGTGAAATGGAACCTGCAGGGGAAGATAAGCCGTGGAAGATGCAGGAGGAAACGAAGGAACCTTCCTTCTACCTGGAAGGAAGTGGAGGAAGACATGGAGAAATGAGCTGAGCTCCAGCCGAACAGGGTTAAAGTTGAAGGGAGTCAGGTACAAGGCAAGAAAGTCACGACTATTCTCAGCCTGACACCGCACCAACCTGATGAGAGCAGACAGTTCATGGTGTACCATGGTCAGATTCTATTGATATGGGGATTGTGCTGATTTGGTTTTCCAATTATGATAAACTTGGAGGAAAATCGAGTTCTCTTTGGCACCATTCGGTCTTTTTGTCGCTGTGAAATCTCTTTCCTCTGTGTGATGTAGGACAAAAGTTCTCTATTTGGGTTTTGAATGAAAACTCGATGGTCCACTTTGAGCCAGGCTGGACCCGTACGTTGCGAGGCCGCGTTCAGACAAACATTTCACAACCAAATCAAGCTTGACCCTTAGCTGACACACAAAAGGGAAATAAACCATTGATCACAATGGCGATGAAGAACCAGTGTGAGAATGATGCTTTGCACATTTTATTTCTCCTTGAATTAAATTTTGTTGTTTCCCATACTGAACAGATCAAAATGTACACAGAAGGAAAAAATACTGCGTGTGCAAACCAGTGGCACTAAGCTGAGAATGAAAATTAGGAAACTGTCCATGTTTCAGCATCTTCAAGTGCAACTCACACACAGGCACACTCATCCTTGTTTTTCTGAAACAGATTGATGCCAAAGGAACCATATGGACATAAACAGCTTCTGTCATCCACATACACACACACACACACACCCCTCCCACATGTAATGGACAGCACACAAGATCTCACGTGCAGAGCTGGATAACACGAGCGCGTGCTGAGCCACGTGTTTGAAAATCAACACACTTCCTACAATCCAATACAGTGAACAGACACTCCAGCCCTTTACGTAACCGCCCCCCCCCCGCCGCGTGGCTGTAACATGGCATACAGTGATGAGCGTTTTGTCTCTTCCTGATCCATCTCTTTCTTTCCCTTTCTCTATCTTGCCTTGACACAGACAAGTCTTCTGTTAGCGTGATGCAGATGTGCACTGAATGTCAGTCAAAGGATTCTTAGGATGTGTCAACATTAAGTTGTGTAAATCTTTTCTTAATATTTTGTGCTTCTGTCCACATTTCTGTCCACCAAGGTTTTCCTATCGTAGTGTATGATTGTTGTGAATTTTGCCAAAACATACAACATGGGGGAGGACACAATACAAATGTTCCATCTCTTTATTGTCTACTGTCATTGCATTAGTGGAGTTGAAAATAGTTTGGTGTGATATCCAAGCAGTACTGCAGCAGAAGGGACGCTCTATATTTTTTTGTGAACGGTCAAGTTTCCAAAGATGTTATGAAAATATTGGATCGGATGGAACACATTTTTACACTAAAACATTTATTTTGGATTTATCCGGCTTGGTGTGGACGTAATAATTAGACCTTCTGATGTCCGCATGATGGAAAATGCAGACAGAACCACAGAGTTGAGTAATTACAACGAAATGAACTATTGTAGAATGTAATGGAGTCTAAGATAAATGGAATCAAATGCAAAAATTGTGTCAAGCGAAGGAAGCAAGCAAAGAAACATTTTCCTGTCCAGAGAGACCTGTGTGTGTGCTGTGGATGAGTTGGAACAGGGGAGCAGAAACACACTGTTTGAGCCACACTCAAAGTGATACAAATGAAACTTTTTTGTCTACATTGAGGTCAGAGCAGATCACCAGTGATGTTTGAAAAATATGAGCTATGATCACATAAAACCAATTACACATTGAAAGCTAGGAACAGCTTCCAGTTCATCCTCACGCAAAAAGAAATTAGCGGCCAAATGGATAGTTTCAGATACTGCTAAACGAGAGAAGGCATAAAGCAGCAGGGGAGTGAAAAATCCTGTCCTAAACAGTGTATGTTGAGTTATAAAGTAAAAAAGGTTAGGTTAAGTTAAGTAATCTTTGCTATGGTCGTACTAAAATGCATGGTTGGAAATCAGTGACCTTTATTTTATTTCAAATAACTTTTGCTTAAATACTAGTTTTTCTTGGACATTTCAAAGCATTGAAAATGTGGCAGTCCCGTTTTAAAGTTGTTTATTTGATACAAATACAACAATCAATGATATTAAAATGTTACAATCCTTGATTTTAAATTGTTAAATTTTGGAATAATCTTCTTTGAACACACATTTTTCTGACAAAACAAATATTAAAAATGGGACAAAAATCAAGTCTTAGATTAGAAATTAAACATTTGAGCTGCTGTCTATCCACATAACATTCGAGCAGATAAACAAAAGATGAGAGAAATATAAAAGCATGTCATTAAAAATATAAAGTCATTTTCTTGTTTCAAAAATCTACATTTAACACCATTTTTCCATGACAATGTCAAGTAACTGAATGGTAAAATTACCTTACAACTAGGGTGTAATGATATCTTTTAACAGCAATATGATAGGCATCACGATACACGGTTGTAATAATATTGCTTCATTTAAAGCGGGCCTTGTATGGTTACCCCAGCTTCTATGTGTGAATGTGTGTGTATAAATGGGTGAATGTGAGGCAAACATTGTAAACGCTTTAGAGTTGTCTCTATACTAGAGAAGCACTATATACTGTAAATGCAGTCCATTTACCATTTAGAGCGATACGCTACAATTCAGTGAATTGAAATCGATAGAATAACCTTTAGGCTGTGTTAAATAAATACCTGGATAGTGAAGGTTTCTTCAACATTTGAATCGTACCCCCTGCGTTATTACAAGATATTTCCCATGAAGCATTACTCCAGTAAGGGACGAGTGCTTGTCCAGGACAAGAAAAAGTAAGGCATTGAATTGGCCAGAATATAAAAGGGGACTTCTGAAAACGTGGGTTACACTTATATATTAGTACACCAAGTTAACCAACAACTGATGAACAGTATCATAACGTACAGCTCCTCAGAGTTCTATGTGTGTACGACCATAAATGACAACAAAACGGCATAAAAAGTCTCACACTGCACTGAAATGAGACGAGCGCATATAAATAACTTTGACACTTTGGCTGATTCTTAGACATGACACGAGTGCAACTTGAACCCATATTTATCTTCACACATTTTTTTTAAGGATTTTATTTGGCATTTCTGCTTTATTATGAGTAGATTGATAGACATGTAGCAGGGGCATACATCTGAATCCAATCTGTGCCGCTGCAGTTTGTGGCATGCCCTTTACCAGGTGGGCCACCAGTGCACCCCCACACAAAATTATTTTTTATAGATATGGGATCAAAACTGTTGCACTGTACAGTCCTGTACCAGCCATTATTGTCTCTAAACTCCACACACGTGTAGAAGCATGAACATCAAAAAACAAGAGCATGACAGAATAATCTCTGCCCACTTATCAGAAAAATAAACTTTTTCTTTACCATTACTAATAGTATCGATACAATCGATTTTTTGCAATGCAAACTGATTTTAGATAGAAGTTACACTAGAAGGATGAGTTTCTGTTACATATCGATTTCATTGGATTGTTGGAATTTAAATCGAAGTATCCAAGCAATTTAAAGTGACATGATTGTTTGATAAAGCTTGTCTAAATCTCCCTCAATTTGATCGCTTTCCTTTATATGTTACTAAGGAGGGGAACGTTTAGCAGCAGTGGAAAAAAGTTTTTATCAAATATAGCAGTGTTCAGAGCTAATATTTTTATATTCAAGACGAACAAAGTTGCATTTCCAGGCATACCAATTCTGCTGTGCATAGTTATTTACAATCATTGTCATCAAACATCAGTTACTCTAACCTCTTCTACAGCAGACACAAATGTCCATTTTTCCCTGTACTGTAAACATTTCTAGAAACAGAATCACACACAAGTGACATTGTCTTAATTTTGCATTTTTCGTTTTAATTTTATGAAAAAAAAGCATTTATCTTATGTTGGATCTAAATTTCTCAAACTAAACCTGTGGTGCATAGAATGAAACTGAACGGAGGCCTTTTGTTTCAGTAATGTATATGTAATAGAGTGTAATAAGGTTTTCACATTAGCAATATCTTGCCAGAGCTTTGGCCATATAAATGTTCAATTCAATAAAAAGTGAATTGTAACAACTTAACAATCAGAAGTACACTTAAAATATACATCAGAGAATGAAAATAGAGCATAAAAATATGACAATATATTTGAGTTGTTGACACAGTGTTTCATCTGGCTAATGAAGGGAAGTAGCTTACTGCATGTCTGTGTTGATTTTTAGAGATAGCATGTTAATATCGAGTAATGCATTGCATGTGTTGGTAATGGCAGTATATACGGTGTTATGTCATTGCATTAAGAAACAAGAACCTTTTAGTTTGAAAAGCAAAATGCTCATACGGTATAATGTCAAGTATAAACCAGCAGTAACTATGGTTCCACAAAGGAGGCAGTTTTTTTTCTTAAAATTTCATATTGCACGCAAAGTGTGAACCAAAGACAATCACGCTGAGGGACAGACTACCAAAAACAGAGACTGTCTCCGGATAACATGGACGTTGGCTCACCCATTGGCTCTCCAATCCTCCATCCTCACCCGATTTTGTCTGAAAATAAATAGTGCAGTGATCTTGTATATAGGACATTGCCTATTTCACACTATGTAGCAGCTTTCATGACGTCCTTACAATACACAGAATGTGTACAATATTGACAATGATTCTCAATCTTGTTGAAATAGAAACTGGATGAGCAATTTGTGGTACCAGAGTGACATCACGGTGTCACTCTGGCACAGCCAAACTGGATTGTCTGTACAACTCTGTAGAATGCTATGATTTCTGTTGAGACTTTTGCATTACTGCGTCTTTTGCTCTGTCACATGGCCCCCTGTGTGTACCAGGTGTTAATTCTACATATGGCACAGTGGTGGTGAGGTTATCAGAGGTCACATGAACAAAAGTCATATCTACAACACAAAAATACATGTCTGTACCTGAAACATTACGGACATGAACCCAAACGGTGACACTTTGGTCTGTCATATAAAATAAAATTAATTGTAAATCTAGTTCAGGCTAGAACACTAGAAATCTGAATAGGAGGGAACTACTTCCACATACCGGAACTGACAACTGGACATAGAGGATGCCGTCCATCACAAACATGACTCGAACCTACCAGACTGAAAGTTGGAGGTATTTAAAGATATATCTTTGTGCGTGTGTAATTTGATGATTTAGTTGCCGTCATCAGGTATGGAGTAAACAAACAAACAATAAAGGAACCAATACATTTTTCAGCTATGCTGTCATGTTGCTTTTGGTGTAATGTTCCTAAACTCAGGTATCCTTGTAGGTCATGGGGATTTGGGGATGTGATTTGGTTGTCATGGGTATAGGCAGAGATATTAAGGAAATAAAAGACATGGTGTTTCACCTTCTCCTTTGCCAAGGTTGACTGGCTGAGCAGCAGCTACAGTGATACTAACTGATGTCCGTGGTTGGCTCCTTTGGTTTCTCAGTCAGTGACAATGTAACGCGGTATGGTAAGGTGGAGTTTCCTTTGTCAGGGCAGCACAGATGGCGGAAACGCTGTGGAGTCAAAAAGTCAAAGACGATTCTTAATTACTGATGTCTTAACAAACCTTATAAATTCTAATGTTCTTACCGAGCCATCAATTTGTTGTTATTCTGAGAGATTGTTTCCTTTCCCTGTACAGAAATCCAGATCTATTACTTAATTCTGATGTTTTCTTCCCCAACATATCTACAGATATCAACACTATCACGTTAGCATCATAATTGACATGTAAGCATGCACGGAATTTATAAGTGTGCCATGTTGCCATATGTTCTGCTGGCAGACGTCATCATGGGCTATGCTGGTTGTGCTGTAGTTTTCTTAATCACCGCCAGGAGCTAGAAGATAATCTAAGAGTATTGGCAGCATATGCTGCTTCTCTGACCTGTGCTATGGTTCCTGGGGTGGTGGCCAGGGCGTAGATGGACCACATGGGGAGCAGAGAGACAGAAGACAGGGTAAGGATCCAGCCAAGTGTGGTGGCCCAACCTGGCGCCACCAAGTCTGTCCCCAGGCGGAGCGGAGACCAACACACAAGTGAAAACACAAAGGTGCCCTGCAGGACACAAAGTAAATCTGTGAGTCAGTCTTTGGTTACAAACAATTGTGTATCATTTTGAAACGTCTAATTTCCTAAAAATGAGATTTTAATACAATTACAACAATGCAGTATTTAACATTTACCACCAGATTACTGGGTACAATGTACGGAATTTCACACTGGCGTGACTACAGTCCAAGGAAGATCTCACCGGGGTGACTACAGTCCGAGGAACATCACACCAGTGTGACTACAGTCGGAGGAACATAACACTGGCTTGACTACAATCTGAGGAACATCACACTGGCATGACTATGATCTGGGGAAGATCACACTGACATGACTACGGCTGAACGAAGATCACGCCTGCATGACTACAATCTGCGGAAATCACATTGGCAGGACTACAATCTGCGGAAATCACACTGGCAGGACTACAGCCTGAGACAGATCACATCGGGGTGACTACGGATTGAGGAAGATCACAATTGTGCAACTGTGGGCAGAGAAAGATCACAAGAGGGTGACACCTGAAACTACAGCAGGTCTAACTGGAAAATTCATAGGACAGGCAGACATATAGGTCGATATACATATACTGTAGAAATAAATGACATCGAACTTATTTGTCAGGCAGATATGGAAATCTTTTTGGAATTGTAAAGGTGTTTCCAAATTGTTTCGCTGCAACCAACACCAAACAGTGTGAAAGGTCACTCACCGTGCAGACCACTGGGGTCAGATATTTCCAGCACACACTGAAGACATACATGGGACTGTAGCCAATCATATGTCTGATATCGGCACTGAAACGCTCGGCTCCTGGGGAAAAAAAACAACTGTTTCAGCATCAACTTCTATCTGATCTTGGATATATTAAACCATGTACAAAGAACACCCCCTGGATTCTCTGGAAGAAGAGAAACTGGATTTCAATACATTCTTGCTTAAATAAAGGATAGAAACACATAAATAAAATGATATTCCTCTCTATTGGACTCCAAGTTTGGGCTTTCTGAGGTCAGGGGATGAAATGTCTTCACAGGCCCAGAGCTTCCCTCCTTTAAAACCTCACAGGCTGAGTCAGAGTGTATGTGAGAATTGTTAAAAACTGTAAAATCCCACAGCCATAAAAAGCGGAGAAGGTCCAGTGGAGTCCTGACCGCTGTTTTACCCACCACACTAAAACCCTCAAAACCTCTGCTTCACGCACCAACTGCTGTGAGAGCCATAAAATTGGTTTCCTCCCTATTCTAATCAACAAACTCACACACACTCTTCAGTGTTACAGCTCTAGTACATTTACAGCCCAGACAGTTTGGTCTTTTTTCCACTGTGGGCCTGGATTGTACTTAACCACGTGGCCTGCATCCTTTTCAACTCAAAGTTGTCATGAGATGACATGAGAGTTGGTTTCTGGGTTAACAAAATTATCTTCTTTCAGTCATCAAGACCTTCATGACATTTTCAAAACTTTTGGTCTACTTCATCATTTTCCAAAAAAAAAATGCCAGTCCTGGGAAACACAATGCCATGACTTTTCCAGGATTTTTGGAACCCTGCTAAAACTTTAAGACATACAGAATTAACCTAAAGATAAATCATCTAAATGTTTGTTTTTTTTCATTTTCTTGTCATTGTTAAAACATTCTGGCTCTTATTATCTTATCCTAATGCAACGGGCACATTCCCTTCAACAAACCATTTCAGCTATTTCCAAACGCTGCAGAGACTAAGGTCTGGCTGGGACAGAGGCTCCCTGGGGCTGCCAGGCTGAGACTGAGAGGCGACAGGGTCCAGGGCTGATTTAGGGCACGAAGGAGACAGACAGGGGTCTGGATAGCAGCCAGGCTCCACACAACAGTGGGTTGTTAATATATTGTCGACTGACTCCAACTGGAATGCATCAAACCATAGGAACTATTTTTTATGAGCGGAGGGACAATTACTTTAAGTAATCCACCCGCAGACATTTTTTTGGATTTCCTATGACTGAAGTGCAATAATAAAGTTGGGATTAATTTTGGCATTTTTGTGATTCAGGAGTTGAGATCACTGCGAGCTCCTTAAAACCTAAAAAAATCTCATAAAATGCGACTGAGGCCAGGTTTTCAACTTATCAACGGACTTTGACCTTTGCATCAACATTGTTTTTTTTCCTTAGGATCTTAAGTCACAAGTTTTGACTTGACGATTCACTACAGCAAGCACACAATGCACCAGCCAATTAGTGCACTTCAGCGACAAAGACCAACACACAGCCCAGCCTGGATTGGCTTTGGATGCATAACAAAAAACGAGGCACCACAGAGGAAAAGGACCATAGGATGGCATGTGTGAGGCAGAGGAAAGGAGAGGAGAGGAGGAGTTATTCGAACCATAGACCCAGCCGATGGCCACAGACTGGCAGATGGAGAGGAGCAGCAGGCTGGCTCCACTGCAGGAGAACTGGTCATAGACCTGGAACACGTACAGACCACCCTGGAAAGGGGGATGCAGGGAATATTGGAGACAGACACACGCAAAACAAAGGGATTTCTATCATAACACACATCCATCCAGAATTTGACCTACCTCAGTGACCATGACCAGTCCGACCAGGAAGCAGACAACACAAACCAGAAGCAGCAGCAGCTCCCGCCGATGGCCTCGTCTGATTAGGTGAGGATACAGGTCCGATATCGACGTCATCAGGGCCTCCAGACTAACAAACTGGATGACAGACAGGACAAAGGGTCATTGTGTGTGTGTGTGTGTGTATGGATCTTATTTGACTCCATCCCTTTGAATGACAGATATTGGAAGTGTGAAATATCATTTTTTTATTTCTGAATATTTCCATTATTTGTGAGGGAACACAAGACATCACTGTGTATGTGTTGCAAATAAAAAGGAGAATTTACGTAATCTCTAACAATCATCAATCAATACTTCATTGTTAAGGTCTATATGTTTGTGTGTTTTACATGATATTACATACAATAAATAAAGGAAACTCAATGTAAATGATTTAAGCTGCCCTGTATGTGTGTTTGTGTGTTAGATCCTACCTGTGTGTCAAGTCCCAGCATAATGATCATGAGGAAGAAGCAGACAGCCCAGAGTTGTGGTAGCGGCATCATGGCTACAGCCCTGGGGAAGGCAATGAAAGCGAGGCCAGGCCCTGAGGAGCACAGCACCACAGACACATAACTAAAACTGAAAAAACTAAATTTTCAATGCCACGATAAATGCGAAGAATTTCATTTCAAATTCTTTACATGAGCCTGAACAGTTTGGTTTAATGGACTCAATTATTAATTCTTGTTTGGTAAAACATAGAAAATACATGAAAATGTCATAGTTTGCAGGGAAGAGATGTAATTTTTAATTATCTAGTACTAAAATAAAAAATGTCATTTGCCGACGGTATTTAAAGCAAACACTGATGTTTGCATTTGAATTTTGTCGACTTCATCTATGCTTTGCACAACACTGGAACGAAAAACAAGAAAACTATCAACATGAAGGAAAAATACAATGTGTGAAAGATAACCATATTAGACACAGGTATGTGACATCAATGAGTCTCCAACGACAGAGTTTATTTGTGTTCAGACTTATGTCTGAACACAATGTTATGACTGTTTTCAATTTGAAAGTGAAAATTTGTTTGTGCATGCAAAATATTACATTTTCAGCTCTGTTTTCAAATATTAGTACTTTGCTGATAGCTCAAAGATGTTTGATCATCGTGAAACATTACGGACTACATTTGAGTAAAGCCAAAGTCTGCTGAGCTGTTGCATCACCTGCATTCACCTCATCAAGGAAAGAAATCAGCACTAGTGGCAGACTTTTGTTAACCTTGAAGAGTTTATAAATTTTGTGCACACGGCGATATGCACACTGCACAACTAACTTTTTGCAGTAAAAATAAAAACGCAATACGTCGTGCAGCCCTGAAGTAAACGCGACTGTGGTGCGTCACCTGACTGGGCCACGGTGGAGATGTCCTCGCCCTGCTCTTCGGCCATGAAGCCCAACACGGAGAAAATAGCGAAACCTGCCAGGAAACTGGTGAGGCTATTCAAGAGGCACAGCATGAAGGAGTCTCTGCAACACGCACACACCGCACAATTAATGTACCAGGAAATTTGAAGGAATCCGAGTGACATTAGACAAAACGGGAATGCAACAATGTCTGTAGTACTCTATGTATGTGTGTGTCACAGAGTGTGGGAAACATAGCATTGGGGGCTTTCTTTAAGGTGGGGCCGTATCAGTGTGTTTTCTCTTTTCATTCCTGCCATTCCTTCTGGAAGCCATCTGACCAGTGGGAGCTTTAATACATTTCTCTTAAAAGAGCACAGCTCCTCTCATGTGGAATGAAATGTGGGTTTTAGAGTGTGTGTGTGGCTAAGTCTCACTTATAACAATCATTGTTGTATTTGTTGTAACTGCCAAGTGCTGTGAGACTCCCCAAACAGATTCCATAGGAGAAAAATATCTGAGTGCCTGCATCCATCCATACCTATGGGGGTGGGGATGAGAGACAGAGAATCAGAGATCAGACATCATGTTTTTTACATTCTACCACAGGAGACATTTCAGGAGACTCTAGGTCTCCTCATCATCTACTGTTCCAAGTGTGGAAAAGCCAAAAAGTAAAACATTTTGTCTTAGTGATCATCTCTAGTTATGCGTTTTTCTCCAATAAATCAATGTGACAGCTTGGGCAGTAACTTGATACTACTTGATACTATCTGGAATAGCCTTCCTAACACTTACTTATAAGTGGACTAAAAGTCCACCATGTTGTCATGGGACACAGGACTGCCTGCATAATTTTTCTGGGAATGTCAGTCAGGTTATCAGTCAAATTAGTTTAACAACAAAAACAAAGTAGAAAATTGAGGTCAAAGTTACCTTTTCTGAAAGTAGAAAAGTAAAGGATGCTGACTTCAAAACACAAACATGACGTACACAGATATCATAGTAAAGCCAACAGTGACAATAGGTACTGAAAGCCTGGAACCATTTCTAACAGTATCCAAGGTGAGTGCGTCTGTGTTCTGGTACCTGTGGGTCTGCCAGTCGGGTGTGGTTGGGTTTGAGGTAGTAGATGATGCCTTGGGTGGCACCAGGCAGGGTGGCGCCACGCACAAGCAGCACAAACAGCATCACATATGGAAACGTGGCCGTCAGGTACACCACCTACACAGTACAAAGCACCCACACCAGGACGTAAAGACAGAATGAAAATTGTTCTTTACAAACAAACTTAAACTCATCTGGACAACAACCATCATTTAACCACTTAAGCCTTCATAACTAAATTAATTGATTAATTAACTTAGTGAAAAAAATCTCAATAAAAAAAAAGGTGTTTTCATGATAAACGTGGATTAAATCTCTGTTGGCCATCTGTTCACCTTCCCAGTGGAGCGGACTCCTTTCCAGACGCAGAAGTAACAGATGATCCAAACGATGGCTAAACACACAGTCAGCTTCCAGCTGATTGAGCCCAGGTCATCTAGATTGTCGGTCAGCTTGAGCACCTCTCTCCTGAAACACACAGTGCTGTTAGTATACTACAGCGGGCAGCCTGCGTACAACAATAACAAGAAAGACACACTCACTCCCAGAACTCCATGACAGGGGAAGTGGCATTCTCAGGAAGGCTGGTGCCATTAGCCGTCTGGTTCAAGTGGGTGAATACAACACATGAATCTGGAGGAGAACCCATACACACACATACCTTGTTAAGACAGTGACCAAAAGACCAATTCAAACGAAGTCTGATCTCCAATGCATTTGACTAATGTAAAGTAACATTGATTCTCTCGCACTAAATTACTTGGAGTATTCCTTTGACTGGAGCGAGACATTACAATCTTTCACGTAGACTTTTTCCTATACTGTCACTCCCTGTCTTACAGGTATGATCTCTTGTTCACTCACTGGTATTCCATGTGTTGTTACAATGAGACCAGGGTAGCACTGCCTGGAAACTGTAGGCCAAGTAGAAGAGGGCCCAGGCCAGGATGATGATGTAATACACACAGCCGTGAAGGATGATCACCTGACTGGCATAGCCAAGACCTGCACACAAACAATATTTAACATTTCATGATGGAAATACATTAATTTGACATTCTTGGCTATGTCGATAGTGGCTTTATTGATAGGAAATAGGAATAGGAATCAATTTTCCTGGGGCAACTTTTTATCCTTACTGACAGGATTTGGAGGCTTTTTAAACAAACTTGGGAACACTTTATGAACACGTTAATGTGTTTTGTTTGTGGATGCTCTCCTTCACAGATTATTATTATATCATTATGATATCATTATCCAAAGATATCTAAATTCTAGGATTTTTTATCAGCACCAACTTTAACACATTTCCAGTTTTCAACCGCTGAATAATTCAAAGTATTTAGTCTATTTTAATCTAATTAGATTTTAACTAAAATCTCCAAGAAAATGTGAAAAAGTTACAGTATATCTTACAGAGGTCCTTGCCCTGCTCCCAGAAAATTCAGGACATTGACTGGAAGAAATTATTTTTTAAAAAGTGGTGTTCAGAGATCTGATGACAATGTCAAAAATGTCAAAAATTATATGGACTTCTAAACATGGAGGCTCCGTCTTAGTCCTTAACCATGTTCAAATGTTTGAGACAGTAATAACATTGACATGTAACGCAGGACAGGAACACTTTGCTTTCATCTTGCTTTAGGTTTTCAATGTAGTGAAAAAGTAAACAGGCTGCCACTCTCTAAGGCAATATAGTGGAAAAGGAACATTTGTCATCCGTATCGCACAGACCAAATATATAAACAGGATGATAAAGAAATGAACAAAACATATTCACAAACATAATGATATAATTGTATAATCTGTTCCACCTCAGTTGAGTTTCTGATGAAAGCATCTGTTTACGCCCTGCAGCCCACATTCTGCCTGTGTTCATTAGGAATGAATGCGCATCTCATCAAACTGAGTGGGTGACACAGCGTAGGTCATTTGCCTTGACAAACTGTAGTTTGTTTTCACAGGCAGAGTATTGTTTCCTTTAATGACGTTATGTTTTCTTCTGACGCTAATGAGCATTTACTTAATGAAACAAAAACAAAAAACTCTAAAAGAGCATTTCGTAACCAATTATAAAGTCATACCAGTAGAACTGTAAAATTGTTGCACACACGAAAGATCTGATATTGGACATAATGCATTCAGTCGTAATTACTACTCATTGGATATGATCCGATTCACGATCAATTCCGATGCAGCGCAATTCAACACAATTTGATTCAAGACGATGACATACAATTTGACACGACGTAAAGGAATGATACTATGCAATTCTAGTGACTGTTATTATTTATTAACCAAATAAGATTAAGACTTTTCACAAACAGGCCACAAACAGTATGAGTGTTCTGTTTGTCTGTCCAAGGTTTACAGTACAATTATAAAACACTACACTTTAATGACACCTGCTCACATGATTGGATGCTTAAAATTAACAACAACAACAATGAAGCATAGTGAAATATGAAATAACGACAGGCAGCATATAAAATATCTAATTATTGTGTTACACTTCTAAATAAAGGCATATCACCACCAATAATTAAATAATAAATATTTTTTACCGATGCAAAGTCGTGAAAACTGATGCATCTCGATTTCAGTGCAAAATGTATTGTTCACAGATGTTCCTCGGACACATTCGCAATGTGACAGCACGTGTCTATGTATCAATATGAATTGTTAAATTTTTGCATCCCTAGTATATACACGTGTGTGAATATATGTATATGTGCCAGATTTAACCACAGGGCTAATTTTCATCTGTTGTGCCTAGGCTGATGGAAAAGATGATGAATGCATGACTTATAAACCACAAACACATACATGGCATCAAAATGGCACGGTGACATTCAATATAAGCAGTCATGTTTTCATATGTGCTTTGATACAAAGCATCATAACACTTAATGTGTTGAATTCATGTTTATTGAGATGGGAAACAATCTGATTTTGACTAAAAAAACCTAAGCACACGAGGAAAACTCCACCAAAAAGATTCTCTGTGGCATCTCCTGCTCTGTGAAGCAGGTGTAAATGTGACTCTGCTTGCTTTCCAAATCCAGTGAAACTAAAGACATGGGTGATGTGTTAAAGGTCATCCCAAACACTGGATTTACATTAAGCATATTTACTGTCTTGAATCATCCTCTCCTTGTTCCGTACATCCCATTAATCCGATGTCTTAACTGCGGCTTACTCCCACACGGTTTGGATTAGCTGGGATGTCGTGCACAAACTTCCTGCAGCAACTACAGCAACTCTAATTACAGAGTTTGCATCATTGTGCTTCCCTGGTATAATTATATTTTACGTAAATGCTTCTCTGTGAGCCATTTCTTTATTTACAGTCAGATACAACATGATATCTAATCTTAGCTTGTGTTCAAATTGACGTGCTGCCTTCTGTAATGCTACATAGTTTTGAGGGTGGTGGGTTTTTTTTTTTACTGCAGTGCTTTTGCTTATGTGGTTGTTGAATTGTGTGCAGCAGATTGCTAACGTGACAGAAGACAGGAGAGAGACAGCCCAAACTAAGGATGTTCTTTTTTTTGCTAAAATTATGACTGTTATTCATTAAATGCAGAGTAGTAATCATATTTATCCTTCAATCCAATGTCAATAAAATTGAGTCACAGGATAAAGGAGAACTGAAAAAAAAATATAATCCAAAATGCCATATTTCTATCACATATGGTTAAAAGCTTATTCACATTTTTCTTGGGAAGTTGCAGTATAGCAAAATAACACACCAAAACTTTGGAGGTGCTCTGTGTGCCCTAGTTACTACCCCCAGTTATTTTTCAACCAGGAAAAGTCATGTATTGCATTTGTTTTTTTCCCCCAACAAACTTCAAGATTGGACGAAGCCATTGGCTTCATAAAGCAAAGCAACTGTTCATGACTTTTGCTCAGGCGATACACAACCAATCAAAACAACCCTAAAGACGTTAAGGCCTCCGTCAGCTGATTTAACAGTTTTGTGCAGTATTTTTTCTTAAATGTGATTTGATGCAATTTGATTCTCATATACATGCCCACACCCCTAATCTCTATCATCAACAGTTTGAATTTAGACTCTTTCATTTATTCCTTATAATTGTCTGCTTACATCGTGCTGGGCTGTGGAAGTATGCAGTTCAGCTGCTAGCTTCCCTTCACTTGAAACATTACCTCATCTTCCTCATCATCTTGCTCCTCTTACTCTCCAATTACTTTAAGATTGCTGAGCTAGAGAATCAAATCTCATCCCATCTCATCACGGAAACACAGTGTAGCCACAGTGGATTCCTTGGGGAATATAAGTCCTGGGAGATTGTAGTTTTTCATGCAGTCATTGAGGATTCAGTTGTACTTAACTGAGGCAGAACCTCTTTGTCTACCAGATGGCGAATGTTGGCATGAAGTTGCATGAAGATGACACCAGTGAGTATCATCCATACAGACAACAGAAATACAAACACATACCTCCAAAGAGAGGGCAGATGGTCCGCCAGGCGCTGACCCCTCCCAGGCTGGTGTACTGTCCCAATGAGGTCTCCAAGAGGAAGAGTGGGATACCGCACAGCACCAGAAACAACAGGTACGGCACAAAGAACACACCTGGAAGGAAAAGATGAATAGGATTTTGCTCAAACCATAAAACATTTCATTACCCTGATTAAATTTTTGCATGGCAATGCAATGTATCATATCTGAAAAAATCAGCAAAAAAAAAAAACATTAGAATATCCACTCAAATAAAAGACGCCCCATCTCCCCAGACTCAATTTGGAGAAAAGTCTTTCAGCTTGGATTAAAAAACACTTACTTGCTTCTTACTCGCAAAACTTTAATTGCACTTACAGAACAGTAGGAGACTATACTTACATTTGTTAGTCACACATTTAATTTCCGTACACTGTGAAACTTTCTATTGACGATGCGATGGCCCTGGCAATGCTATGATACTGGACGCTTACTCTTCCTGGATTATAGTTCAGCCTTCAACATCATCAGGTGATGAAGCTGACTGTGAAGCTGGCAGACCTGGGAGTACTAACACCAACCTGCAACTGGATCCTGGACTTCCTCACTGACAGACCACAGGTGGCGAGGATGGGAAAAAATGTCTCTGCTAAGCTCACAGTCAGCACTGGAACACCCCTGGGCTGCTGCCTCAGCCCCAAACTCTAATCCCTGTACATGTATGACTGTGTCTCCAACCAGGACAATAACATCACAAAATAAGATGACGATACAACCATCCTTGGACTCATCAATGGAAGAGATGAATCACCGTACAAGGATTTGGTTCACAGAATCACAGTCTATGGAGAGAACAATGACCTTGTTCTCAACATTGACAAAACTAAAGAACTGATTCTGGACTTCAGCAGGAGGGCCGCACCTCTGCAGCCTCTTACCATCAAGGGGACTGAGGTGGAGCGGGCTGACAGGTATAAGTTCCTGGGCCTTCACATCTGGAACAACCTCAGCTGGGCCAAAAACACTGCAACAACAGCGAAATGAGCACAGCAGCAGCTATATTTCATCGGGCTGCAAAAAAAGGTCGGACTTAAATGTCAGACTCTCACCCTGGCCTACTTGAAAGCATCCTCGCCAGTGGCATCACTGCTTGGTTTGGTAACACCCCCCTGGCTGAGAGCAAAATCTCTTCATCGGGTCATCAAAACTGTAGAGAGGATCACTGGTTCTGACCTTCCTTCCATGGATACTATGTACAAACAACACTGCAGGAGGAGAGCACAGAGCATCCTAAGGGACAAACAACACCCAGGCCCTGCTCTATTCAGGTGGAGGAACTCAGCCTAGAACCTGAGCCACTGCAGGCTGGACAGCATCAATAGTCACAAGGCCCGCTTCCACAACAGCTTTTTTCAAGCCACAGTCAGACTAGTGGCACAGGACATTAAAATGGGCATGACATATCTCACTCCGCAATACCACTGTGCAATATACAGTATGTATGTATGTATGTATATGTGCATGTATACATAACACTGAAATAACTGCAATAACTTCAGGATGCAGTACAACTGTGCAATATATGTATGTATGTGTATGTACACAAACCACCGCAATACTCCTTATTTCTCACCTATGTATTTGGGTATTTAGTGATTTTAATTCAAAACAGATAAGATTTTTACTCCCTGTCAGACTTTTCCCACATTCTGTGTTTTATTCCATCATCCCAGAGCTCTAAAGCTGCCACAAATTACCAGCAGGGCCATTGAATTAATGATGAAATGATCTGGAAAGACCAAGAAAAACCTTAGTACATCATTCTGACTATGTTTACACTTTGATTCTTTGATTCCAGCTGACCGAGGGTGCTTAAGGTGTGTGCAGAGCAGCTCGGGGGAGTCTTCACACATCTTTTTGACCTCTCCCGGAGGCTGAAAAAGGTGGCGACAATCTGGAAAAAAATCTTGCATTGTCCCCTCGCCCAAGACAGGTGGTCCCAGTTCCAGTTCAGGCTTGTGGCTTTAATGTCACATATGAGAGACTGGTTCTGCAACATCTCAGGCCCGGGGGGCCGGCCTGCCTGGATCTGCTGCACAAACAGCTGTACATGTAACACTGTATATTCCACTGCATAGCTCTCGATGTATATTTTTCCTGTATGTAAATTCTCAACCAAAATGCACGTTTATTTATATATCCCTACACATTGTACATTTTTCAATTGCAAAAACGAATATATTGTACATACACACGGACTGCCAGTGTACATAGTATCATGTACTTACTTGTATTATTTGTATTGGTATTTTTTGTTGTTTTTACCCTTTTACATTATGCTGCTCCTTTTTTTCTCCTCTACTGCTGTGTTGAATGAATTTTCCATTGGGGGATCCATAAATGTATATCTTATCGTATCCTGATCGATAACCTTGTAACAGCGGCAAATTGTCTGTATCACTTCCAGATATACATGCAGGCAAATTTACGTAAACAAATCTCTGTGTGAAAGACGTGAAGTGTGAAAGGTTATTCAGCAGCCCTACCTCCTCCATTCTTGTAGCAGAGGTAGGGAAACCTCCAGACGTTGCCAAGTCCAATGATCTGCCCTGCCACAGCCAGGAGAAATTCAGCCTTGTTGGCCCACTGGCCCCTGGCTTGCAGGGTCAATTTGCTGGCCTCTTTCCCGTTGCAAATGCTCTGCAGGTGGGATCCATTGGGCCACATGTCCTCCTGATCTGCAGCTGGTTGGCTTGACATGACAGATTTTGGCACACACACCTGAAAGGAGAAATAGCAGCCAAAGTAAATTGATAAAAAGTCCCCTACAGGGCTGAATAGTACTGAGAAGCTGCCTGCTTCCTTTTCCCCCCAACACTCAAAGCCGAGTTGAGTCGCAGCATAGTCAAGGACAACGACAGAGGCAGAGAAAGAGAATTTATCTCTGACGCTGTCATCAAATCTCTGAATATTTTTTTTTCACTCACTTTTAAAACACTTTTGTGTGTCAGATGTTTTCTCAAGTGTGCTTCAGTACACAATGCAGCAGTAACATCTTTTCACTCTGGTTTGAATGGATAAAGGAAAGGTCTCATTTTATTGCTGTTTGTACACCACAAACAGTCTCCACTCTGTCCTTGAGCTCATGATAAGCTTTTCTTTCTGTGGCTCGACGTGTGAGCACCAATGTCTCTCGGCAGACACAACAAGCTGGTTAGTTTGCTTGGATATACAGGCTGAATAGACGTGTAAATAATCATGTAACTATTCTAGAAACTCCAAGGAGAAGGACAAATTGATTGATTGATTGAAGAGAAATTGATGACGCCTTTAACAGGGAAAAAGAGGAAACACAAAGTTTACTAACATTGTTGTTGCTGCATAAAGGAGAATTAGGGTGGATTTTGTGACAGTTATTATGGCTGTCTTATCTCATGAAGGAAGGACACAGATTGGTGTGTGTTCTTTATCTGTACCGTGCAGCTCACTCAGGTTCTACATCTATATAGCAGAGGCATGTGACAGGGCAGTTTTCAAATTGTAATCTACCAAGTGAAATATAAACAACCTCTTAGTTGTACAATATATGTAGAAATGTGCAATATAAACAATTAAAAGTATAAGTGAAAAGTTGTGGGAAGCAGTGAAACTTATTAATTCCTGCCCATGTTTATTTTAGAGAGGTTGAGCAGTAGCTTACCAGGTCCTTGACCTTTGATTGAACCTTTCATACTCCCTGAGCAAGTTCTTGTACAGCGCAAAGATACAACCCATGTATATCTGTGAAAGTGAATTCCAACATGTAGCTTTTCAAGGCTTTAACACATCTTCCACGTTTTCTCCAGGTCCATTCTCTGAGTTTGCAGAGTTGGGTAATTAATATGTCAGTGAGAGAACGTGGTATGCTATCATTTATATCTTGGAATTCGGGAACATTTCGACTTATGCAATCCTAAATTTAATTTCCTTAAATCTTCCTTTTTTTAATCTTTGGGATTTTGACTTCCCTTTAATCACTCTTTATTCTGATTGTGTCTGGTGTAGATAGATAGATAGATTGATAGATAGAATTCAAGTTATCCACTAGCTGATAACAGCAACAACAAAACACCTACAACAGAAACAATAACAAAAATCATGAGAAAAAGTAGTACAGATATATATAGTATAATATACTGTGATTAGACTGATGAGGAGAACTAGCTCAGTTGTGGGCAATGAACCGGAGTCCCTTGTGACAGTAGGAGAGAAGAGGACCCTGGACAAGGTGATGTCCATTCTGGACAATGTCCACCACCCTCTGCATACCACCTTCGACAAGAAGAGGAGTTTGGTCTGTGACAGGCTGCTGTCCCTATCCAGCTCCACGGATAGACTCAGGAAGTCTTTTGTCCCCCAGACCATACGCCTGTACAACTCCTCCCAGAGAGGGAGGGGGATTGACAACAATACAATGACTCCTAAACCAGACATTAACACGGTATTGTTGTGTATATATACTGTATGCATATGTATGTTTACACACACACACATTATGTTACATATCATAAGTGTACTCATAATGCATCCTGATGTATGTTTGTCATATCTGAAAGCTTTTCAATAAAATGTAAAACGATATGAGAACGTTACCGCCAGCTTTTATTTTGAAGTTCCATGAGAGTCGGCTTTGTTTTTTTTCTGTTTAAAATATTTCAACATGATTTGCATTGAATGATCAACGTGTTCCTGAACAATATGATAAATAATATAATAGAGACATAAGAGAATGTAAATAAGAGAGATATAAGAGGATGTAAATAACAGAGAAAAGCGGAATGTGTGGTTACATTTATTCGCTCTTCTTTTTTTTTTTAATCGCGGCGGATGAATGCGACCTCGTGTTCACTTTATGTTTTGTTCCATGTGACCATGGGAGATAAAGGAGAGAAGACAAATTTCACTTTGTAACGTGCGCTTGAGTAAAATTTGAAAACACAGCGAATAAGACAAAGGGAAAGCATCATATTTCTCAGTATTTCGTGTTATTCAGGAGCAACACAATTACCTGAGGCCGTTATTTAGATCAAAGGCAGCAGCTAGAGCAATGAATTGAAGAGACGAGCTCACCGCTACGACGCACTACAAGATGATATCTGACTCATAAAACGCCTACATTACTACTGTTTGTTGAACCTGTGCGTTGACCAGTTCTCGGTGTGTCCTGTGAGAGGGTAACTTTCACTTCCTACCTCCATCCCGGTGGTCACATGGAACACTCCGTAGCCGTTCGTGTCAGGCGTCTGAGAGAGCGACCAAAGCGAAGCAGCTGACCACGTGATCTACGAGCTCGCTCGAATTTACGGACGTTACGTCACCGACATCGAGGGTGAAACCTACCTAGGTTAAGATTTGGTTTATATTTTGCTTTGTATTTGCTAATTTGTTTGCTCACTCCATAAGATACTAGCAGAGGGGTAGGGGGTTTTAGGGAGACTTGGGGAGCTTTAAGCTTTAATAAAAGCATGTATCAGCATTTAAGGATTGTTCTGAGTTAAAAAAAAATGTAACCTCACAACCTAGTTAAAGTGACTCAAGAAATTAAGATTGTAAATTCACTCTGATCTTAAGATTGTAAATTCACTCTGAGCGTTTTATGAGTCAGATATCACATCTTATAGTGCGTTGTAGCGGCGAGCTCGTCTCTTCAATTCATTGGTACAGCTGCTGCCTTTGATCTAAATAATTAAAAAATAATGGTGTTGCTCCTGAATAACACAAAATACTGAGAAATATGATGCTTTCCCTTTGTCTTAATCGCTGTGTTTTCAAATTTTACTCAACTGCACGTTACAAAGTGGAATTTGTCTTCTCTCCTTTATCTCCCATGGTCGCATGGAACAAAACATAAAGTGAACACGAGGTCGCATTCATCCACTGCAATTAAAAAAAGAAAAAGAAGAGCGAATAAATATAACACATTCCGCTTTTCTCTATTATTTACATTCTCTTATATCTCTATCATTTACATTCTCTTATATCTCTATTTACATTCTCATATCTCTCTTATTTACATGCTCTTATGTATTCATTGTATTATTTATCATATTGTTCATGAACACATTGTTCATTCAATTCAAATCATGTTGAAATATTTTAAACAGAAAAATTACAAAGCTGGCTTTCTTGGAACTTAAAAATAAATCTAGAGGTAACGTTCTCATAACATTTTATATTACGTGCTTAGGTGCTTGAACATTCAGTCAGTCAGGTTGGTATTTTTTTGTTTTTAACCTCAATGCATAACAGACGAACTTTAATTAATCTTTGGTTAAAATAAATATATTTACTCTCAATAGTCATGTGTGGTCTCCACATTTTGTCCATCTTTTGAGCCAGGTGGTGATATTGTTGTTTTGTTAGAGAGGCACTGGAAGCAGGATTTAAACAGTTTGGTAGGAAATGGGTGTAGTGAACATGTGGATGACTTCGTTTTGTTTATCATGACACCTATGTTATTCTCAGTCGTTGAGCTGAAAGAAGTCATAGTTGGAGGCTCACCGTCAAAAAATAAATAGTTGATAAATCGGTACTTATATTGTCAGATCTAATGGTGTAAACCTTTCCTTAAAAAAATGGTTTGATCATGTAAACTGCACGTGGGAGAAGGGTTCGAAAGAGAGTTGATCGTGGAAAAGAGTTTAGGGTTTGTGTTTGCTATCAAGAATGATCTTTGAGGAATGTGCTTGTCTTTTGTTTTCAGACTTGCAAAATTTATCAGGTCAGGTTTGGGGCAATCAGGAATTAATTGAGTAGAGGTCATTTTCACAAAGTTATGTATGTATTCCTGTGCTGATGAACATGTGCAATGTTATGCAAAATTAGCCTTGAATACTTATGCATGTCTCACTTCATGTTCTGGTGTGCACATTTCTCCTTTTTGTTGCAACTGGAAATAAGAACTGCAATTGGGAAAGTTATACTTCCTGCAGTCAACGTGTGAAAGAACTTTAGGTCACAGTAAGGTCAGTGGAATGATTCGGCACAAAAGAATAACCAAAGTCAACCAACCAAGTCTTTCCAGGGACATCAGTCCTCTGTTGATGTGCAAGACTTCAGCTTGAGTTTCATATTGCATGTGAGAAGGAGTTTGCCTTCCTTGTTTGGATGTAGTCCACCATGTTCAAAAAGGTTGATTATAGAAAGCATAAAATTATCCACAAAAGGAACCCAATTTCACAGCATATCCAGATGTGCAATTGGTGGCTCTAATTGAATTTAACATCTGTGGAGAACCAAAGAGAAGGCAGTGGGCCTGATACACTGCACTGCCTGCCTGATTCCAGAATAGTGTTGATAGGTAATAAACAATCATGTTGATATGGATTTGAATTAGCAGAAGCGGTCTTTGGATCCCCAGCTGGAGGAGGCTCAACACAGGACATTTTAGAGTACAGCTCTCTGCCTGGCTAATGTTAGCAGCAGTACTCATAGCTACTAATGAGTCAAAGAGCTGCTCATCTTCCTTAATCTGATGAAGGACAGAGATTATTCCCTCCAGATCAGCGATCTTCTCGCCTGACGGACACAACTGTCACACAATGGTGGAGCGGTAAGTGGTGACATACTCTGGTCCAAACTTCGCACTGTCACAGGGGCTTTTTTTATGCAGAAAATTTGAAAATCATACACTCATTATTACACTCAGCTACGCAAAGCTTGCAGAAAGGGTGAAAATCCATGACTGGTCTGAGTTATATGCCATGGAAGAATCTTTACAGGGGCTACAGGTCTCTCAGGGAAGAACAATGGGGACTTTTAAGGTAGCAGTTTTATTTTCTCCCTGGGAAGCAAAGCACAGTAGCAATTTGCAGAGTATATACAGGCTGTGTGTGTGCATATGTGTGTGGGTAATAACCCGCGGTTCCTTTTCAGCACTTTAGCCAAGCTGACAAAGAGTCCTAACTCTATTGATCCTAGTATTCCTATAACTCTCAGCAGTAACGACTTCTTGAGCTTCTTTAGTGATAAAATTCAAACTATTAGAGACAAAATTCATCATCTCCTACCTTCAACTGGAACCGATTTATGCTCAAACACAGGAACCTTAGATTCAGCCATAAAACCTGATAGATATTTAGACCACTTTTGTCTAATTGACCTTCCTGAATTAACTTCACTGATTTCTACATCTAAACCATCAACCTGTCTCTTAGACTCCATCCCAACTA